>CAKNYM010043231.1:0-36456 GCA_932195095.1 Andricus curvator
AATGATTTTATCATAAATTTAGTTATTGCACTGCAATCGCATGGCAAAACTGCACATTTGAAGCCATTGAACGGCTTCCTATCTTCACCACTTTTTTCAATGCAAAATGGAAAAACCATAATTATTTACACAGTGGAGATGCCTCTCGTTAATTTTTTGACATACCTTTTTGTAAGGGAGCGGTCAAATTTCAAAATTTCATTTAAATTTTGAAAAAGTCGAAAAGCGTTAATACTTTTTTTTTTAAAAAAGCCTTTTTGTACACATCTCTATCCTCCCCCATGGTAACACATAGTAGCACTTGTCAATCACCCACACAATAATCCATCAAACGAGTCTGTACAGTAATTGAAACCTTGGCAGCGATAATTTTAGACAAATAAAGATCTGTTTTGCTTGAATCATTGTTTAAACTGTGACATACAGGTATACGATGAAATAGAAACAGCGACTAGAAGCCTTCCACATTCCACGTATACCGTTTTTTTGGTGGGAGGTCTAAGACGTGGAGTTAAAAAATACAAAATGGCTACGTGGTATATGAATATCTCGTAAAAAATTCCTTAGCCACGCAGTTAACGTACATCGTACCTCCTACAATAGAAGATGAAGTTCGCCGCTAGCACTCTATTCCTCGGATTATCCTTTGTCTTTCATTCTATTGGTAAATATATAATAATTCATAATAATATAATAATATATTTATAAGTTGAGGTACATTTTTAATAGAAGCACACATTTCCATCTTCATTTAAACAATAGTAACATATGGAAATAACGCGTTTTGTTTAAAGATTCGAGACCACCATTTTTATCAAAAAGAATCGAGAACAAAGTTCACTAATTGACAAGCAACCGAAATAACTAAAGAATTATACAGACAATATTTTCAATAATTCACTTCAGTAGGATAAACTTGCGCTTTTATTTACTATTTATTCCATGAGTGCACGGAAAGAATTAGTAGCTTAAAAATTTCGTCGATTTTGTGTACTAGTATCGGATACGAGAAAAAGTCGTATAAAGTTTTGAAACCTCCTTGTTGAAGAATATGATCAATAATTATCTGGAAATTATGAAACAGTAGAAAAGAATTCAACAATTTTAATTGCAGAATCTAAATGAACACCTATACTAAACTAACTTAATACTACCGGGTTCGATTCCCGCCTCGCACACTAGTTTCCTCTTTTCTTTTGATATTCCCCCTTTTCCCCCATTCTCGAAAAACTTCCCCTTTTTCCCTTTTTCTTTTTAAATATACGATATTTCAAAATACAATATTTGAATGACGCGGAAAATTCTCCGAAATTAGTATGTGTACCCATTATTGAATGATTATTAAAGCAATTATAGCACTTAAATAAATTATTTATGAATAAATAAGGTCCACGTTTCAAGTGCTGAGCCATTAAAAATAAATACACTTAAAAAAATTGTGAAGCTGAAACATTTTAAAGCATGTTGAAAACGTAAAAACTGGAGACAGAAGTTGTTATCCAATATAAATTTGGAACAGTTACAAAATATATATCACCAAATATTTTTCGAAAGTTCGAAAAAATGGCGGAGATATGGGACTTTGAGTTTCTGGACAACTTTTTTATTTAAATGACGTATCTTGCGTTCTAATTGACCGATTTAACTATTCGACGTCTGAATTTACTTGTTTTAAAATACATTTCAAATAAAAAAAATTTCAAACAAAAAATCTTTTTTCTAAAATTTTGTGACGCAGCCATTTCTGATGGCGAAGCAGTAAGAAGAAACTAATTTGGGCGAAATGTGGTGAATCAATATTTTTGAATTCACCACACAATTCACAATTTTAAAACATTTCAAATGATTCCAAAGTATATCCACGGAGTTTAGAGGATTTCGTAACATTTCAAAAGATTTGCAAGGATTTTAAAGGATTTCAACTGATTCGGAAATATCCCGACTGATTTCAACGACTTAATTGTATTTTTTAGGAATTTCAAAGATTTCAAATGGGATCTCGTAATATTTCTTAACATTTCACAGAATTTCGAAGATTTTAACCGATTATAACGAATTTCAAAAAAATTTCAAAAGATTCCAAACTATATCCACGGAGTTTAGGGGATTTTCTAAGATTTCATTAAATGTGTGCACGAGATTTCCAGAATAGTTAACACCTCGACTCTATGTTTATTGGTCATGTATAATAGAAACTATTACATGTGTCCATGTAAGGAATCGTAATATTTTCCAGACCCCCACCCCAAAAAAAAGCCTTACGTAATTAATAGGCGCTCCCTAGTGAACTGTGTAAATATTACTATTTAATTATTCAAACATTAATTTATTGTTAAATAATCGACTTTTACCGACTTTAAAATTGTTATTTTAAAATTTTTTGTTTAATCAATATTTAACTCGTTAAGTGCATAATATTGTGAATTATAAACTTGTTGATTGATAATTACTTCAATGAAAGTCAAGGAACATATCTATTTCTATTTAAAAAAAGGAAATCCATTAAGTTTATAGCTGTTTAACTCTCTGAATCTGTCTGATTGTTTTTAATGGACCGCATATGACCCGAATAAATTTCTATATGGAACACTGAAAAAAAAAGATTATTTGGGACAACAAATAAAATTGACTAACTATTTTAGTTTGTCGAAACGACTTTCTGCAGATAGTTGAACTTACTAATATAGTTAGGAATGTCTACTAACAAATTTGTAGGTATAACTATTTTCTTTTTGTTACAGAAAAGAATTAAAATATCTGTCACTATACTTTCAAAATCGAAATTAAAAAGAACTCACTGGGCACGCGGGCATTTTTTGGGGGGGAAATCTTAGGGACGCTGATGTCAGTTCAGCTGATAAGACTTAAAAAAAATATGTCCCTATACCCACTGGGATCTTTCTCATTGCAGATGCGCTTTGTAGGTTAGGCTTTCCAGTAAAAATTAAAACTCGTTTGATTTTACAATTTCTTATACATACCTTCGAATGCTTCGATATAATCCCCGAAGCCTAAACTTTGCAACACTTCTGATACTTCTATAATTTATATAAAAAATAATTATCTGTAATCTAACGAGACATCAAGTGAGCCGCGAATTATGACGGCCATGTCTAAATGTTCTCCCTCGTTTTACCGCAGGTATGTTGGTACCTTTGTCGCATTCTCAATCGTACCAACCAAGGTAGCAAATAAAATAGTTACGCCACCTACTTCAATTTGTTAGAGAAATCAATTAGTAGTACAGATGAATAATTTATTAGTAAATTGTACTTCTAAAACGTTACTAACGTAAACTAGTCATGAGTACTACAAACGGATTCCTAAATTGACTACTTGCTTAATCGGTGTTACTAACTGAACAGTTGTAAGAACCAATGCATGCTTTAATAATAATAAGGTAGTAGCCCCAACCTAATTTTTCTCAATGAATAGCAGCGCTAAGTAATTTATTCATCAAGGCAAATAAATTATTCATTAATTTATTTTATTTATTTTATACATATATGTCAAGTCATATAATATTACATAACTATTTTGGAGAAGAGAGTTTAAAATTTGATGTTTTAACTGTTTTGAGCTGTGGTTTATGACGATGGTTTTTTCATTGACTTTCAATTCTGTATAGGTTTGGACTTGAGAGCAATGGTTAAAACTACCGACTGCTAGGCGATAGATTTAGGTATAGATCACGAAGGAATAGCAGGAGTAGTATCCCTGTAAGTGGGAAGTGGGACGAGCGACGTCCAAGAATTCGTTAATGTTTGCCACGAATGAAAACTCGTATGCAGGGTCGTGCACATGCGCACTGGCGGTTGCCATGCCAACGATGTCGCACACGCGTTTGAAGTTTCGAACTTGTGTATTGAACGAACATAACCTACATGTGCATCGAGGTGTCAAAATATAACATAGGGGAGTGGGTATAATACGTGACTGCGAAAACAGCTCTGCGCATGTGCACGACCGTGCATACGAGTTTTCATTCGTGGCAAGCATTAACGAATTCTTGGACATCGCTTGTCCCACCTCTGCTCACCAAACACATAGGGTGATACCACTCCTTACTATTCCTTCGTGATATAGATGTAGGTTCGAAACGTCGCAGCGTTAGAAATGCAGGGCCGTTGCTAGAGTTGAATTTAAGGTAGGGCAGCGGTGGTTACAGGTAGGGCGGAAGTAAAAATTTTACTTGATCTGATCTGGTCAATCGGTGTTCGTCGTACTTGACTTGGGCATGTGAGTGAGTGAGGTAGTACTTACTTGTCAGGGGGGGGGGGGATAGATAGATAAGAGCAAAACATTCATTTATTCAATTTTATATGATTGCTCGAGACATATATTCAATATGATAATTAAAAGTCCTTCTTTAAAACAGCTGAATTCTTCGATTCGCCATATTTTTCAAAATGCGAAGGACTTCATTCAGATCAACTGACTTCGTTCTTTTCTTTTCAAAGGCCAGAAATACAAGGCCTGCCATTCTTTCGTGAACCACTGACAGCCTCTGAGGCCTATTGATTGCAGTCAAAGTTAAAAACGTAGATTCGCACACAGAAGTGCTACATCCTATGTTCGCCACAGATGCACGTTATATGAGAAATGGATTTTTCGTGTTTTCGAAAACCAGTTTTTGAATCAGTGGCATTTTTCCAGTTTCTAAATCCTGTGGAAGCGTCCGAAGTCTGTTTGCTTCCATGAGGTAAAAACTGCTGGCAAGGATAGCAAAAAGCAGCATCTTTCTCGACAGAATACTGCAACCATTTATATCGCTTGAACCAGTCCGCTACAAAGGCCCTGTTATTTTCTGTTGGATATGTGTCTAAAATAACTTGCTTTATCGGTTCTCCTATTCGTGCAATATCAGAAGGAATACCATAGCTAACATTACCAAGATATTTCACTGAACCTGTTTCCATAGGACTAGGAGTAGCTATTGTATCTTGTGCTTGCATCTGTTTTTAGGAATGAGGTTCTTCGTGGTGAATTTCCTCTTTAACTCTTCGTTTTTTTTAAAGAAAGCCCGTATATCCATCGCGAAGTCAATCAATTTGCAGTTCACAGCAATAAGCAAACAATCGTTGGTAAAACCTGTCGTATCGCTAACTGACTGAAACGCTGTGCCTACACTACACTAACCAACACTACCGACAAATAATCTCTAATTTGCTTGTTCTAGTTTAAAAGGGGATTCCCCGTACCATACATTGCAATACAGGCACCATTCAGCACTGTGTTACGTCTCCAGCGCTGCTGTCAATTTCGAGATTTAAGTAACGTAAACTGTTTTATCCCCGAATTCGTTGCCGACGTGATAAAAATCACTGATCGCGCGAACTGGTCCAGGTTCAAAATAATGGACACTTCACAATTTCTATTTTTTAGAATAAATCAATAGTTTTATTTATATTTAATTAAATTAACATTAAATAAACCTTTCGAGAGTTTTTATTCGACCTAAGTCGACCACGGGGAACCGTACCGAATTACCGGAATTTACCAATTTTATTGGAATTGAATGCTATTTAAGTGTTTTGTGAAAATATATTCTAACTCCAATTTCCGGAAATTCGAGTGTCGCAGACAAGCATTTTTACGATTTTTGTTGAGTGACGATTTTCTGTCAAATTGTGTTTATAGAGAACAATTTACGGCGTCTGGAGGGCGTCTTGTCGCTTCACCCCTCCACATAAAACATAATTTAGGTGCTCTCGCGGTGGAGATCATACGTGCGGCAGTCGGAGATCGCACGTGCAAACGCACTCCGATTGATATACATAAATACATACCCGTACAAATTAATTTTTTCCCCCCATCATATCATACTATGAACAAACAGTTTACTTAGCATCCCGGGAAAAGAAAATTGTAAGTTAACGTTTATTTTTTAGCCTGCTGGCCTTAAAAAATTGACTTGCTTACACTTCTTTTACAGAATTTTCTTAAAACTAACATCCTTCCACACCTTATCTCTAACGCCGCTCGCTCTTATCGCATTGCCTTCCTCGCTTCGCCTCGCCTCGCACGCATGTCCCTAATTTCTTGCTCTGCCTCGCATTACCAAACTCTGCCTCCGCGGCTAATCCCTGATACTTATCTACTATTTACAATATTTACATTTACTTATATTTACTTTCTCCTCTATTTACAATCTTTCCTTCTCCATTCCTCTTCCTCCTTCCTTCTCTTCTTCTCCATCTTACCCAAGACTCCCTTCACCCATGCTACTGCCCTTTTGTCCCCCCTTTCATGCATCAGTACCACCATGCTTATCCCACTCCTTTCCACCTCTACGCACTCCTCCAACCAATGCCCCACTCTTGCCTCCCCGTTCCCACATAGTTCACACATCCTCTTTTCCCTAGAGAGCCAGAACCTATTATAACCCTCCATGCACCCACATCTCATCCTCGCTATAAGCTCCTGACTTCCTTTCTCTCCTTTCTCACACAAATATTGCGCTCTCGTCCTTGGCATAATCCACACATAGTTCCCATTAAACCTTGTCTCTCTTATTCTCTCTTCCCCTGCTGTCTTCTCTGTCTCCATGCTGTTTTTCTTAACCAACTCATATACCTTCCTTCCTTCCTCATGCATCCTTCTCACTTCATCTATCTGCAGTCCATTCGTTCTAAAATACCTTTCTCTTTCAACCTCCATCTTCCCATCCCCTCTCCTGTTCTCCTTCTCCCACCAACACTCCCTGACCAGCTTACTTCCCCCCTCTTCCAAAAATTTCTCCTCATACTTACACGCCCGACTTCCCGCTAGAATCCCTACACTCGTTCTCCCCGTCTCCCTCCTGACAATATAATTAGGCGTGTTCCTTGCCAGCCCCAGTGTCCACTTTACATACCTCTCCTGTGTCCTATTTACCTCTTCGCTTTCCTTCCACCCCCACACCTCTACTCCATACAATAGGACACTCATCACTAGTGAGTCAAACAATTTCATTCTCCTTCCAAAATCATCTACGAATAACTTCTTTCCCAACCCCCACACCTGCCTCATCACCACATTTGCCCTCCTCACTCTCTCTTTTATGTGACCATCCACTCCGCCATTCCTTCGAAACAAGAAGCCCAGGTACACAAACTCTTTCACCTCCTGCACCGCCTTTCCCTTCCACTTCCACTCCCCTTTCTTACCCCTTCCACCTCCTTTTCTGAAAACCATAACCTTGTACTTTTCCGCATTCAGTTCTAACCTGTTCTTATCCCGGTATCTTCTCAACCGCTTCATAATTTCCTTTAAGGCCTCCTCGCTTTTTGCCACCAACACTATGTCATCTCCATACGCTAGCGACCAAATTCTAACCCCTCCTATCCTGACTCCTCCTACTACTCCGGTCTCCAGCTTACTTTCCATATCCGCAATTAAAATCGCAAAAAGCGTTGGGCTAAGCGGACACCCTTGTCTTAATCCCCTATCCATCCAGAATCCCTCCGAAATGCCCTGTCCTCATCTAACCTTATCTTTGGTCTCTTCATATATCTCCCTTACCCTCTCGATCAGGCCTCTCTCCACTCCCCTATCCACCATCGCCTCCCACAACCTCCGCCTATCCACCGACGGAAACGCGCCTTTCAGATACACAAAAAACGCGTACACTCTCGACCCCTTCTTCGCTAATTCTCTATCCACAATGTGCTGCAGAACGTAGATATTCCCCTCGACATCCTTCCGCAGCCTCTCCGCCACCACCATCGCGTATACTTTATACGCCGTATTCATTAGCGTAATTCCTCTATAATTTTCCTGCCTATCCTTATCTCCTTTCTTATACAGAGGTACTATTAACCCTTCTCTCCACCCTCATGGGAATCCCTACCCCTACATACTTTCTTCACTACCTCCTTCCGCCTCTCCCTAACCTCTTGTGTACTAAACAGCCATGCTTCGTTCTCTATCCCATCCAGCCCTGCTGATTTTGACCTTCTTAACTTCCTTATCTGTTTCTCTATCTCCTCGTCATTCAACTCCTCCATCTCTACCTCCCCCGTTCTTCTACACCCATCATCTCTCTTCCTTGAATCTCAGCCCTGGAATGATTCTTTAAAAAACTCCCTCCACTCCTCACTCCCTATCTTCTCGCTTATCCCTACTCTACGCTTCCTAAACCTAATTATTTTCTTCCAGACGTCCCCCTCTGTCTTAACATTTCCTAACTCCTCCTCCAGCTCTTTCTCCTTTTCCTGTTCTTTCTTCTTACACATCAATCTAAACCCCTTCCTCATTTCTACGTACTCCTCCCTTTTCGCAGTACCCTCTTTCCACTTCTTATACTTCTTCTTCACCTTCCTTTTCATCTTTTTACATTCCCTATCCCGCCATGGCTCCACCATTCCTTTCTTCTTCTTTTTAAATACCTTCTTTTGCACGCAACCTTTCACTTTCTCTTTTAAATCATCCGATATCTCTTCCACCGTCTCCCCTTCGAAGCGTACCTTCCCTAACTGCTCCTTATACTTCTCTATCGCATCCCTCGTCCAGCTAACCCTCTCCCCCGTCGACACTTCTTCCCCCTCTTGCCTTCCGCCGTTCTCACCCCTTATCCACAACCCTAATGGCTGATGGTCTGATTCTACCCTCCCTTCTACTGCGAATCTCTCCATCTCCTCCCACCCTTGCATATTCATAACTACATAATCTACTACCGATACCCCCACCTTACCTACGTATGTGTATTCTCCCTCTTCGTCCCCAGTTGCCATACCATTTGCCACCGCCCAGCCTCTATCCTCCATCCAGTCCCTTAGAATCTCCACCTCCTTATTTAATTCTTTCCATCCCATCCTTATTGTACACTGTCACAAACTTACTGCTTACCCCTCCTATCTTCACCTTCCTCATTTGCACTCCCTCCCCCTCTTCCTCTCCGTGAGCTTCTTCCCCTAATCCATCTCTAACCACCGTTATAATTCCCCCACTAGCCCTTCCTTTCTTCTTTACTCTGACCGCCTCCTGGAGTCTCCACCTATACCCCCTTGGCAGCTTTGGCGCTATTCTATCCCATTCCTTTATTTCCACCCACGTCTCTACCAGTCCTACATTATCAAATTCCTGGATATACCTTTAGAACTCCTCATCCTTCTTCTTTACCCCTACTACGTTCCAGTAAAGCACCTTCACAACTCCTCTACCCTGAATTACCCCCACCCCCCTACTTCCTACGAAACAAATTCCCCTGCACTTCCTTCAACACCTCTTTCTCCTCGTCCCACACCCACATTTTCTCGTCTATTTTTAGGGAAAAGAAAATTGTATAAAATTATATAAAAGAACTTTTTCCCGGAACATTATCTTAGTTAATTGTATTTTTTAAGGTAGGGCATTGCCCCACAATGCCCCCCCCCCTATCTACGGCCATGTAGAAATGTTGTTTGTAATATAACGTTTAAAAATGTAATACATGTATTCATTCTGAGCAGGACCATTAATCTCGTTAGAGTATAGCAGTAGTGGGTGCTAAAATTACCTCAAAAGTATGAATGAATTTTACATTTTTGAAACTATAAATAATATTCAGAAGACATCCAGTAGTATGATAATGAATATATAAAGATAGATGCGACCTAAAAATAATTCAATGATTATTTATCATTTTTAAAATCAACTCCAGCATTTTCGTATGCCAGCAGTTTGCCAGTACAGAACCGGTGGTGTGCAGTACCGCTTCTGTACCGCATGCCAGTACTACGGGGCATTACAAGCCAGTACTGGCCCAGTACAGAAAATGTTGACCTCGCTACAAAAGTTTGAATAAGTCAGTGACAAAAAAATCACTAAAGAAAGTAACAGCCTTCACTGTAAAAATAATTGCATTGCGAACAAATTCTCTGTTCATGACACCATCATACATTAATTATAAATAAAGTTACAGTTGGATGAAGGTACAAAAACACGGTCAGCAACGTCAGTTTCACGACTGTGAGCTTTGACTTGTTATATTTTGTTGAAAAATCGATAGAAATGAGGCGAAAAAAATCAGACGAATTCCTTGACATTTTCTGTAAATGCTTGCGTGATACAAATTGCAAAATTTAAATAATTGTAGCTGACATTGTATAGAATTCCTGAAAATAAAACAAGACAGAGTTAATTATAGAGGATGACCTTATTTCAGCTCCAAAGTGTGATAAAAAGCTCAGCTAAAGCTTGAAATAAGTAAAAAAATTCAAATAATACAATGGGTTCTCATTCAGTCTCTTCCACTCAGTCCCAAATCAGTAACTCTTCCAGGAGCCTGAAAATAAATACGGGTGCAACAAGTTATAACTGCCCAAAGGCGTAGAAAAAATGTATTTTAATTATTAAGAAAATGGCAGTTTATGAAACTAATTTTTTTTATTACACTTTGTTATTAATATAAACATTTACCATGCGTCCATTTTCTTTCTTATTTTAATATGAAGTGCATAATTTTTTCCAAACATTACAAATGCACTACCAGTGGAAATTATATACATTCCTATTTTTGATCTGTTGCTAATGTGCCTTAATTTTTATAATATTGATATGAAAGTTTGTTCCTCATGATAATGCGAAATGTAATAAAATTTGTCATCTGATAAGCACAACTTGAAGGTAAGATCTCAATTTCATAACGTAGGGTCAAGATTGGTGCAAACAACTAGGGAAATTTCAAATAACTATTAAATTCAAATAACTAAATTCTATCAAGCTGGTAAGATCTCAATTTCATAAAAAAATATTGCAAAAAAACTTAAAATTTCCATATTTTCGAAAAATTGGTCGAACCATGAAAATAATAAACATTCGTGAAAATTCTTGCATTTATTTTGAAGATAATGATCCATCATTCTAACGTAGGGTCAAGATTGGTGTAAAGAGCTAGGAAAATTTTAAATATAACTACCGTACTCGACACATGCTTTAAAAAATGCAAAACAATAATATTTTTATAAATGTTATTAAGACTTATTAAAATGTGAAAAATAATGATTTTTTGTTTCATTTTATAAGCATTGACACATATTTGAAGTTTTGCGACTTCTTTGCATCAACTTCGACTCTGGAGCTGAATCTATGGAAAAAATTCTATCAAGCTGGTTCTATTCTATTATTCTATTTTTTCAAAACTACGTATTATTCTGAGTTTAAAAAAAGTACATCTTAATGTAATTAAAATCTTCACAGTTATGAAAGTTCGAAGAAAGAAGGACAAAAATGTTCAATTTTGAATATCTCCTGAGTTTTTAAAATTTTAAAATAATTATTTTATGTTTTTTTTCAAACACCTCACCGAACGAATACTAGAATTTTCATCAAAATTACTAACAGTAGAAGAAATTCTTCAGATGAGTTGACCTGGAATTGCTCAAACGTTTAATTTGTCGGTATTTAATTATTTTCATCTTCTGCGATCCTTTTTCTCCAATAATATTTTTCACCTTCCGCTGGAAGCTTCTTATTTTTCTGATGTGAAACTGTCAGCGTGAGAAGTTAAATTCATGTTCTCAAGGGAATATCAGTTTCCTACGTCTTTTGCTTTTTTTAGTTTTCCAAAGTTACAGACATCAGGTAGCTGGTGTAAAGTGCCGAATAGTGACCCTCGACTGACGTTGATACTCATGAATCTTTTTATGCGCGCAGAAAAAAAAGCCTAGGAAAAATAATTGCTAATAATAAATTATTTAATAATTTTGAAACTTTATTTCTTATGTCATTGTATTATTAGAATTTTTTACTTATTTCAAGCTTTAGCTGAGCTTTCTATCACGATTTCAGGCTGAGATAAGGTCCTCCTCTTTACTTAACTCTGTAAGCTACAATTATTTAAATTTTTCAATTGTTATGACGCAAGCATTTACAGAAAATTTCAAGGAATTCGTCTGATTTTTTTCGCCCCATTTCTATTGATTTTTCAACAAAATATAACAAGTCAAAGTTGACTGTGTTAGTGTATGGCGGTGTCATGAAAAGAGAATTTGTTCGCAATAAAATTATCTTCACAGAGAAGTTTGTTATGTTCTTTAGAGCGATTTTTTTCCACTGACTTATTCAAACTTTTGTAGAGAGGTCAACATTTTTGAAACCTATAGTTTAAAGAGTGGAATATGCTAGAATTCATATTATATCTAATATAAATATTTAAATTAACCTATTTCTACTTCTTCTTACAGAATTAATAAGTTCACAACCACGACCTGAGCTTGCAGAACCGACTGATTTAAAGACATTATTTCCTGGATCCAACGGTATCCATTTTCCTGATATCGAAAAATTAGACCATGCAGAAGTTAGAACCATCCCTAACTTCACAGTATTCAGTAGTGGCCCTATGTCTCAACTAGATGTAATTTACTTACAGAGGGGTCATGTCATTTTTGGATATATCTTGGGACCCATAGATACAGGGGATGAAACAATTGAAGGTCTAAGTCAATTGTTTCCCGGTCCATATTTACATGTCGTATTGAACAGAACAACACGAAAGTGGTATACTTTGAGCATTGCTGAAGCAGCGAGATTGGGCGTGAACCGTAGTTTGCCACTTGTTCTCGCGCATGATAAGACTCATGCTCAGTTGCACGAGCGTAGTCATCACACGAACCGAGTAGCACACGATGCAGCAAGCGAATATGCATATTATAGATCAAGGGAATACGAATTACATTTAAGAGCTGGTTCAGACACAAAGGAACAACGCATTCAAAAACTCCAGGATCGATACCATACAAGTTATAATGCCCTATATCGGTTTCTTAGTAGTTAGCATGCTTGCCTCTAAACCTCACCGCCGGCAGGACGTGAGTTCGAGTCTCGGTTGATCCGCAGATTGGCCTCGTAAGAAGTAGTGATAAGAAGTGCTATACACGGGGTTTACTGCGATTTTCCTTGTGTACTACAGAAAAATTATAGAAATTAAGTTAACAAAAAAAATATTGTAGGTGAATACTAATACTGATATTTTTAAAAACGGGTGCAGCCGCTGGGGTGTAGAATAAGTAGAGTCTTTCTTTCGGAGGAATATCAAGTCAGAAAGATGCACTAAAGTGAATTTGTTTATAACAATTGTATAACTTATTAGAATGTTAAATATATTATTACATAGGAAGACTTTTAATGGCCTTTTGAACATTTAGGACATGACAGTTTAATGACTCTTCCTTAAAGTCTTTCCTTAAAAAATCAGAATTCGTGATGATTAAAATAATTTCAGCATTATGGAATATTCAAATAATTTCTTATTTAAATTACGTAACAAAGGGACATTTCAGAAAGAACTAAAATAATAAAATGTATCTTACCAGCTACTTTTAGACCCGATAGCAATCCAACAAATGTATGCTTATTCAATTGTAGAGATAGAATCCCAGTTTTCTCCGCCTTGCACTAAAAGCTCATTACTTTTTGCTGATTATTGCTGAACTAGAAACAAATGTTTTTAAAAATAAAATGCTTGGTTCGTTAAAATAAGTGCTATTCTAGTCGATTTTTATAATTTCTTCTTTTTTTACATTTTATGTATTTCTGGAACGGGGGAAAACTTTCAACTAATATTCATATCTTGCGTTGTTTTCAACAAAAATGACATTCTTATTCTCTAAATCCCGTGGCATCCCTTTGGATTATAACGTACCTTTTCGATTTTTATTGCACCCAGGGTGGCCGTAAATGTTTAGTTTCAAAATTCCCCGGATTTTTCCTCATTTTTCCCAAAATTTTCTTTTCAACAGAAAAGATTAAACTTCAGCCAAAAAAAGCTGCATTTTCAACCAAATATTTAATTGAATTTGCCAGCTCAAAAGTCGAGTGTTTTAGAAAAAAATTGACTTTTAAATCGAGAAAGTAAACTTTACCATAGAAAAGTTAATTACTAATCAATCATGAAGAATTTTCAACGAAACAGTAGCATTCACAACTAAATAGAGATAGAGTTCCGAAAAGTACTTACCTCTGATTTATTTGACGCTTGGTACACCGATGTAGTTTGACTCGCTCATTATGAAAACGATACTGAAAATACCTTCAAATTTGATTTTCAAGTTCAAAACCCCCATAAACTATAAAATTTATGTTTTTTTTCCATTTCTTTAAGTAAATATTGAAAATTTATAAAAACGCTTAGAATAAAAGGTGTAGTATACCATTAAGCCATTTCCCTTTCAGGGTAGGCGTGACACTACCCGATTCGGGTAGTGTTTCTAGGTGGATAGTTTCTTGTAGTCAATAACTACAAGTGTGGGCTCACCACACCCACGATGTGCCAACAGCACTCAGTTTTCTCGAATGGTCACCCATCCAAGTACTAACCGCGCCCAACGCTGCTTAACTTCAGTGATCTGACGAGAACTGGTTTTTTCAGCGTGGTATGGAGACCTTATGAAAATACACCTTTCATGTTATATACACTTTTTCGAAAAAAACATTATTGTTTTTAGAAAAAAAGGAAAATGTTGGTACCAAGTGTAGAATTGCTTCGAATGGGACTTCTGGCACTCCTGCCCATTATTTATGTGACCAGTCACAATGGTACCCCCCCCCTCATGCGAAGTTTGAAAGGAGGAGGTATGTGACCTACATTATTTATGTTAATTCACAGGAGTGCCTTTTAGCCCCGCTAAATAGGAAATGGGTAGGGGTTTGACGAACATTATTTCTATGACTAGTCATAGGGGTGCCTTCCCACCCCCCCCCCACGAGACGTTGGAAAGGGAAAAGTTTATGACCTACATTATTGCTGTGGCTAGGCACAGGGGTACCTTCTCGCCCCCAATGAGACGTTGGATAGGGGAATATGTGTGAACTACATTATTGCTGTGGCTAATGATAGGAGTGTCTTCCTGCCATCTGCTCGAAGTTTGAAAGAGAAATGTATGTGGCCTAAATTATTTCTGTGTCCAGTCACAGGGGTGCCCCCCCCATGAGACATTGGAAACGGTAAGTATGTATGTAAATCAGTATGTGCCCTACATTATGGCTGTAATTAGGCTCATGGGTATTTTTCTGAAGGCTACCACAAAATTAACCTTTTCAGAAGTGTCAATAATTGAGTGACTATTCTTAATCTTTTCAAACATTTCAATAGTTGATTGACTACTCCGAAGTCAGTTAAGGTCGCCGCCATTTTGGAAAATTGTACAGGTTAAAGTTACACTCCCGAACGAGTCAGACCCTTAATTGTAAAACGCATCTAACCGCCACTCAAATACTATTAGTCCTGATTAATTACGACCAATTCTATCTACTAATGTCCCCACCACACTGAATCCCGCCGACACTACACTTAGATTTGCACGAAGGCGAAATAGGAAGACATACCTCCCGATGATTCCTCGCTCGATTCCCAGCGGACGAAAAGAATAATCAATAAGCTTCACGCCCAAGCGGAATTTCCTGGCGGGTTACTCTTATACGCCCAAAATCAACTTGGCACTCAATAATCCTTAGCGTGATTAAATTGATAATAGATTCCAGAGTTACTGGCAAGCATGCCAATGGTCGAACACAGAGTGACTGCTACGACGCGAAGAACGATTTTTGGCGCGTAGGCCATGGGTTGCACACCCAGATTCACTACTATACTTTACGAAAAACTGTGTAAAGGCGCGTTCACATTAACGTCCCACGGTGACTCGCCATTTTATCTAGTGCTTTTACTAGCCTAGTCCATAGTCTGTGGCGAGTCACGCTGTTAACCTGCGCCGTGGCGCGACACAAACCTTCTCAGGCGCACCCCTCCTACACCGTGCGCGCCCACTTATACTCGGCCGCTAGTGTTTTGACATTTCAAAACAACACGAGTTGGTGGCACCGCTCCTGCGTCACCACCTTTTATTAGTGTATCCTCCTTCTTCCCAGTGGATGTGAGCAAGAGAGAACGAGAGTGTTGTGTTTCTGAAGTGTATAATGTGTGATGTTGATTCACGACTACCCGGTCGTGAATTCGTGAATTGATCGTGTGGATGGTTCAGTGTAGTGGCCGGGCCCCCGGCCCTGAGTGTCTAATAAACAAAAAGTACCAGTTCGAAGGCGTTAATAAATGTCTTATTTTCGAACAATAAAAGTATTCCCCCCAGTCTGGTGACGGTTTGGAGCGTGGGCGTTTGGGAGCGTTTGGGCGTGATAATCATTAACTTGTGCGTGGTACTGGATACACGTCACAACTGCCCACCCCGTAGACGAGGCATCACCGGGCCGAGCATGTTTCCCCATTCCGCCCTCGAGTGCATCCGTCGAGATCCAGACTGGTGGTTTACTGTGGATTATACTTAATTTACTGACAATTCACGAGATCATTTTCCCCGAGAAAATTTGTTAACTTAATCTATTTTAGAACCTGAAATGTTCACTTACATACTAACTAGGATAGCTAGTGACTAATTAAACTATGGATCAGGGTTGGTAAATGAATCAACGCATAGTTTATTTAGGTTTATGAACGAGAAAAGAATGATCGTTTAATGGCTGGGGTCAAGTCACCCCAGTGGCGTACAAAAGATAAATTTTTTTTTTTTTTTTATTCTCAAGTGTTATCGGGGGTTGACACTGCCCGGTAAAAGAAAGTAATAAAAAGAAAAAACATAAGCTTAGACTTTAACTTGTGCTGAATTCAAATTCAAGAACCCCAGTAAAAGGACTGGGTAAAAAAAAAGGACACCCGACTAATGTGGGTGAAACCGTGGGCAGTAGTTGAACTTGTGCTCAAGCGAGCCACACTTGGCACAAGGCTTGTTCTCCGTCTTACCCCAATACTGGGGAGTGCGAGCCTTCCTATAAGTGGGGTCCTCGCGAAGCCTCCTCTGGACCCTCTCCATGAATGGGAGCGCTACCGGGAGAGGCTCCACTTCCGGCAACGCCGCCGTCTCTCTTAATTGAGAGGCGGTAGGTCGAGAGGGAGGCGTCGGGGACCGAGGTGGGGCTGGCGCCTGCGACTGAGATGCTGCTCCTCGAGTCAGGGCTGCGAACGCCGCATTCCGATTGCTACGGATGCTCGTCCGCCGCGCCCGCTCGTTTGCTTTTTCTCCCGTTAAGACCAGTCGCTCCCTCGCTTCTTCTGCTTCTCTTCGAGCAATTGATCGTGACGACCTTCTTATCTCTGCCGTGGGCTGGCACGGCGACAGTAGCACCGTACGTGTGTCCCCTCCCAGCAGGTCGAACCTTTTTAACGAGGAGAAGACCTCGTCGGAACTTCCCTCGAAGTGTCTCCTCTCCTCCCAGCACAGCATCTTCTCACAGCATACTCAATTATTCTAAAAGGGTCACTTAGTTTCGACTGTACCCTTATATCATCATACGACCCAAACTCCAGATTTAATAACCGAGTGTAAGTCCCATGATAGCAATTGTAAAACGTAATACTAGCTTATTGTCCCAAAAATGGGCCAGAATATTAATAAGTGCAGGTCTTGTCTAATTTATCACGCCTGATCGAGCAATGCAGTGAAGATTCCTGCGATGACTCATCAAAATCGCTGTGGTTTCTTTGCGGCTTCGCTCGTATTCCGACTCAAGTTAACTATCTTGCTCAAAAACAACCTGGCATTGTCCTACAAAATTTACTCCCAAAATGCACCGATTTCCCAAACTCGAGATAATTTTGAATTCGATTTCCTTGTTCAAATTATTAAAATGTACAGGGAGTGTACAACGACCTTCAATAATTTTCGTGATCCCGAAGCCAGACTCCAAAAGTTCAATTCCCGGACAAGTTACTGGTTTGCATGCCAACTCAGCTAAACCGAATGCTTGGGCTCCAATATAATTGTCGGCCACTCCAAAATCTACTATCGCGTTTACTGGGCAATTTACTATTTCAATTTTTGCGTGCATTTTGCCTAATGGTTGTCATCTGTTTTTAATCTGAAAATGACGCGTCAGATTACGAGCCAAACTCCCGACAAGTGCTCAATCACGGCTCTTTAACAACTCAATTTTGAATTAATAATTTTCTAATGAATCAATTTCTATTGTATTGATTAACTTTCAAAATAATCCATTTTTATCCAATTAATTCATTTTCAGTTAATCACTTTTTATTTGATTGATCAATTTTTAACCCAATCAATTTTTGTTTAATCAATTGATTCTTCCATCAATCAATTTTTCACTTAATTAATTAATTTTGAATTAATCATATCTCATTTGATTGATTAATTTTTAAAATAATCAATTTTTATTTAATTAATTTCTCAATCAATCCATTTTCATTTAATGAATTAATTTTCAATTAATCAATTCTTTATTTAATTAATCAATTTCCAATCAATCAATTTTTATTTGATTCACCAATCTTTACATTAATCATTTTTTTATTCAATTAATTAATTTTAAATTAATCAATTTTGATTCAATGAATTAATTTTCAATTTTTCACTTATCAATCAATTAAATTGTTCAAATAAATTAATATTTAACCTGTTCAGATCCTCACGCCTCACATCAGTGGGCGCCATTATAACCTAACTTTCTCCTTATATCCCATTAGGTTTATTGGCCAATTGACTTTAAAGACTAATGACTTCTTGGTTTATTAGCCAATCAACCCAATTTGGATTGACCTTATTATTGCCTGAAGGGCGCCAGATCGTTTGTCAACTTTGAAAAAAAAAACCTAAACGAACAAAAGGTCGCGAATTCAATTTGGTCAGATTATTTTACCCATTGCTGACTTGAGAATTACTGGTTTAAAGAAGTAGCTTCGGACCACTCCATGTTATTTCATTTTCAACCACTAGCCCAACACGGAGAGGGGTAGGGTTAGGAAGAATCTGAACAAGGATTGACAAATGATATTTACGGAATTAGAATTAATGCATCAAATACGGCTAACAAAATATAGATTTATTCAGTGCCATGGATGCCTCACATTTCTCATTGTAAATCCCGCAAAAATAATCAAAATCAGTGGACACGAATTATAATGATCTCCTACGCACGACCCTCCAATATGGTGGCCCATGAATGACACTTAGGTCATGTGAGGTCTCCGCCATTTTGAATAATCGAGATAAGAAATTGAGTTGAGATCAATTGTACTTAACGACCCTCCACTATGGTGGTCCACTAATGACACGAATGGTCATGTGGGGTTACCGCCATTTAGGACGATCGATGTGAAAAACAATGATCAAACACATACAGAATTTTAATTTGATTACACCTACCCTAAGTCAAGTACGTGTCTATTCTACCACCAGTTGACTAATTCAATATTCAGTTCATTAAATTAACAGTTATGTCTTGGACCCGACATTTTCATCAAGTATGCAATCTGATGAGTCAGTCCAGTATTGACGACTGAGACATTTCCATAATTGATTAACTACTCTAAACTTTTTCAGACATTTCAATAATTGATTAACGACTCTAAACCTTTCTGAAATTTCCATACTTGATTAACTACGCTAAGCTTTTCCAGACATTTTAATAAATTGATTAACTATTCTAAACCTTTTCAGAAGTGTCAATAATTAAGTGACTATTCTAAATATTTTCAAACATTTCAATAAATTTGTACAGGTTAAAGTTACACTCCCGAACGAGTCAGACCCTTAATTGTAAAACGCATCTAACCGCCACTCCAGTACTATTAGTCCCGATTAATTACAACCAATTCTATCTACTAATGTCCCCACCACACTGAATCCCGCCGACACTACACTTAGATTTGCACGAAGGCGAAATCGGAAGACATACCTCCCGATGATTCCTCGCTCGATTCCCAGTGGACAAAAAGAATAATCAATAAGCTTCACGCCCAAACGGAATTTCCTGGCGGGTTACTGTTATACCCCCAAAATCAACTTGGTACTCAATAATCCTCAGCGTGATTAAATTGATGATAGATTCCAGAGTGACTGACAAGCATGCCGATGGTCGAACACAGAGTGATGACTACGACGCGAAGAACGATTTTTGGCGCGTAGGCCATGGGTTGCACACCCAGATTCACAACTATACTTTACGAAAAACTGTGTGAAGACGCGTTCACATTAACGTCCCACGGTGACTCGCCATTTTATCTAGTGCTTTTACTAGCCTAGTCCATAGTCTGTGGCGAGTCACGCTGTTAACCTGCGCCGCGGCGCGACACAAACCTTGTCAGGCGCACCCCTCCTACACCGTGCGCGCCCACTTATGCTCGGCTGCTAGTGTTTTGACAGTTAAAAACAACACGAGTTGATGGCACCGCTCCTGCGTCACCACCTTTTATTAGTGTATCCTTCTTCCTCCCAGCGGATGTGAGCAAGAGAGGACGAGAGTGTTGTGTTTCTGAAGTGTATAATGTGTGATGTTGATTCACGACTACCCGGTCGTGAATTCGTGAATTGATCGTGTGGATGGTTCAGTGTAGTGGCCGGGCCCCGGCCCTGAGTGTCTAACAAACAAAAAGTACCAGTTCGAAGGCCTTAGCAGATGTCTTATATTCGAACAATAAAAGTATTCCCCCCAGTCTGGTGACGGTTTGGAGCGGCGGGAATTTACAAATTCTAGGCATCGAAGGGTTCGTTAATTGGCAACAGGCCATCCCTCTCGAAGCTCTCCAACTATTAAAATTCCTAAATGGATTCTGTGCTCGACCAGGTATGATTTATTCATGATTTTGAGGTTAAATTTAAATTGATTGGGCGTGATAATCATTAACTTGTGCGTGGTACTGGATACCAAGTGACAATATATACGGCACTTATGGCTACGCAGTATAGTTCCATGGCACTTACGGATGCGCAATAGAGTTCCATGCCACTCACAGATGTGCAGTGGTTCATGGCACATATGGCTGTGCAGAAATGTTAGGGATGCTTATAGATGCGCAGTAGAGTTAAATAGAACTTACATCCGCGCAGTGGATTTTCATGAAAATCAATAAGAGAAGGTTTTTTGAGTCACAGCAAACAAATCTTGGGGTAAAAGTTCCAAAAGCGGGCTGAATTTTGGAAAATTTTATTAGTTTGGTAGATTTTCATAAAATTCGGGTACGAGGGGATTTATTGAATTACAAAACACAGAAAGTTGACTTGCAATTTTGAAAATTGTATTACATAGGTGGATTTCCGTGAATGATCTGGACCTTTTAAATTCCTAAGGGCCCAGGTCCGGCTCCGGACCCTTTAAATTCGTATGGGTCCAAGTCAGAACCGGAAGCTTGCTCGACCATATAGGTCCCCAGACTTTTTTAAAATTAGGGGTTCCGATCCCTGATTTTTTGTTCAATAATGCAGCTGTTTATTTGAAATTCATCTGGTTTGGTTCACGCTTGAACTATTTGGTTGAAAATTCGTCTTTTTGGATGAAATCATCTCTTTTTTATTTAAAACAAAAATCTTTTTTAGTGAAAATTACAAAGCTCTAACACTTTTCCGGGAGAACTCATCTTTTTTAGTTAAAAAAAACTTCTTTGTTGAAACTGCGATGTAAAATATGAAATCTTCAAAAATATTTTTGAATTCTCTTCAAGAATCTCAGGAATATTATATTTATATAACATTAAAAACAAATAAGGTCAAAAATAACTTGTTATTCGAAACTTTTTTTTTATTAAAAATTATTTTTCTCCTCAAAGGGACAAACTATACGCGATTGATTTTAGTTTACTTTAGTTGAATTCAAGGAATGATTCGTTAGATATTATTTTTTTAATTAAAAAAATTTGATTCACATAAAGTACTGGTTAAAATTTAAGAAACAATTAATTTATTCCTTTTGATTTATAGCAAGATACTTGCTACTCTTTAAATATATTGGATTACTTGATATATTGAGAAATTCGATAGTGAAAAACTACTAACTGCTTTGTGAAAATACATGAATTTGTTTAAGGCTGTATCCATTTAAGAGAAGGTTATCGAAATGGGAAACATGCTCCACTATTTTGAAACAAAAAGAAGGAAATATTCATACTGCGTCACATCCAACAACGAGGCAATGGTTTAGCTGTCCCAGCTAGATGTTTAGCTGGATTTCGTCTTCTAAAAAAATATAGATGTGTTACCTAAATTTCTACTTGTGTTACCTAAATATCTAGCTGTTTTAGCTAAATTGGCCATCTAGAAATCATCTAGCTAATTTATCTAGATAACTTCTAGATGGAAAAATTTAGCTAAAACAGCTAGATATTCAGGTTTTACAGCTACAAATTTAGGTAATACAGTTATATTTTCTTAGAAGACGAAATCCAGCTAAACGTTTAGCTGAGACAGCTAAACCACTTTTTTCAATGCTAAATGGAAAAACCATAATTATTTACACCGTGGAGATGCCTCTCGTTACTTTTTTGACATACCTTTTTGTAAGGCAGCGGTCAAATTTCAAAATTTAAATTAAATTTTGAAAAAGTCAAAAAGCGTTAATACTTTTTTTTTAAAAGCCTTTTTGTACACATCTCTATCCTCCCCCATGGTAACACATAGTAGCACTTGTCAATCACCCACTTGAATGCTTGAATCATTATTTAAACTGTGACATACAGGTATACGACGAAATAGAAACAGCGACTACAAGCCTTCCACATTCCACGTATACCGTTTTTTTGGTGGGAGGTCTAAGACGTGGAGTTAAAAAATACAAATTGGCTACGTGGTATATGAATATCTTGTAGAAAATTCCTTAGCCAAAAAAGTTAACGTACATCGTATCTCCTACAATAGAAGATGAAGTTCGCCGCTAACACTCTATTTCTCGGATTATCCTTTGTCCTTCATTCTATTGGTAAATATATAATAATTCATAATAATATAATGGTATATCTATATGTTGAGGTACATTCTTAATAGAAGTTCAATTAGGAAAAAATATTAATATAAAAACGCGATTGCCGGGTAACATTTCCATCTTCATTTAAACAATAGTAACATATGGAAATAACGCGTTTTGTTTAAACATTCAAGACCACCATTTTTATCAAAAAGAATCGAGAACAATGTTCACTATTTGTCAAGCAACCGAAATAACTCAAGAATTATACAGACAATATTTTCTATGACTCACTTTATTAGGATAAACTTGTGCTTTTATTTACTAATTATTCCATGAGTGCACGGAAAGAATTAGTCGCTTAAATATTCGTCGATTTTGTTTCCTAGTATCAGATACGAGAAAAAGTCGAATGAAGTTTAGAAGCCTCCTCATTGAAGAATGTGATCAATAATTATCTGGAAATTATGAAACATTAGAAAAGAATTCAAAAATTGTAATTCCAGAGTCTAAATAAACACCTATACTAAACTAACTTAATACTACCACATATAAGGCAGTATACATTATCGGACTGAAGTGGGACGATGGTCGTGGGGGTTAAGGCGTAGGCTTTGGACCCACTGCGCCGCGCCGGCTTGCGGGTTCTATTCCCGCCTCGCACTCTGGAAGAGCCTCGGCGGCCCATGCAGTCTTCCACTTTTTTTCTTAGTTTCCCCTTTTCTTTTGAAATTCCCCTATTCTCGAAAAACTTCCACTTTTTCCCCTTTTCTTTTTAAATATACGATATTTGAAAATACAATATTTGAATTAAGCGGAAAATTCTCCGAAATTAGTATGTGTACCCATTATTGAATAATAATTCAAGCTGAGCCATTAAAAATAAATACACTTAAAAGAAAATTGTGAAGCTGAAACATTTTAAAGCATGTTAAAAATGTGAAAACTGGAGACAGAAGTTGTTATCCAATATAAAATTGGAACAGTTACAAAATATATAGGGTGGAGTCCACGTCAACTGATCACGGGAATTTTCGTGTCAGAATGAGATTTGGCTGTAATTCTGAATATATGATTGCTTAGTAATGAAAAAAATCTCACCAACTATTTTTCGAAAATTTGAAAAAATGGCGGAGAGATGGGACTTCTAATTGACCGATTGAACTATTCGACGTTTGAATTTACTTGTTTTAAGATACATTTCAAAATAAAAAATTTTCAAACAAAAAATGTTTTTTTTTCTAAAATTTTGTGAAAAAAAAATAAAAATGAAAAACGCGTTTCCCAAAAAAATGCCCTTTTTTATTTTTTTATTTTTTCGTATAAATGTGGCCTACAAGTCCTGAAATTATATGAGTGGGTTTGCCACTGGTTTTCGAGAAACAATTTTAAAAGCCACTCCAATAATTTCAGGACTTGTAGACAACACTTACACATTCCTCTCACGAAAAAATGGAAAAAAAAATAAATAAAGAATGTCATTTTTTGGGAAACGCGTTTTTCATTTTTATTTTTTTGTCAAAATTAAAAAAAAAAAAAATTTTTGAAATGTATCTTAGACCAATTAAATCCAGGCGTCGAAAAGTTAAATCGCTCAATTAGACCCCAAGATAGGTCATTTAAAAAAAAATTTTGTCCAAAAACTCAAAGTCCCATATCGCCGCCATTTTCTTAAATTATCGTAAAATATTCCGTAAGATTTTTTTTCACCACCAAGCAATCATATATCCTGAATTACAACTAAATCCTATTCCGACACGAAAATTTCCGTGATCAGTTGACGTGGACTACACCATAGTACTTTTTAAATAAGTATTAGAAGGTGAACACTAGGGTGGTCCAAAAAACGCTTTTCGAGCTACAGGGCAAGGCCCCCCCCCCCCCAAAAAAAAAAAGTTTCCACCGGGCACTTCAAAATCCCATTTAATTAACATGGGGAAATTTTGGATTTTCGAAAAATGGAAATCATACTTCAGGGTTTGATCGAAACGTGCCAAACTTTCTAGGGATTGAAGAGGAGTACCTATGAAATAAAAGCATACTGATAACTTTTACTTTCAACCCACCCTTACCCCCCCTCCCCACAGCGCCCCAAATATGACCCAAAAATCAAAAATCTACATTTTTACGTATTATTGTTACTTTTCAGCAACTTCCGTTGACTTTTTCATACGAATAATTACTAATGGACAATTTGAATATTTTCCATGACTTTTTAAACAATTTTTAATTGTTTAAACAAATGTAACTTATTTAAACAATTATTTATTCCCAAAAAACGTAAAAAATAATCGTATTTTCTGATTGAAATGCAATAGTTTGTCATTGTTTGGAGTAGTAATTTTTTTAAAAAACATTATTGTAACTTTTAATGTTTAATACATTTCTATTTGTTTAAACAATTTTGATTTCCTTAAGCAGTTTTTTTTCGATAACTTAAAAAAAATAAAATAAAATACATATAATTATTTTTCTGACTAGTGTACAGAAAGAATATATTAACCATTTTTTAATTGTCTAAACAAATGTAATTTGTTTAAACAATTATTTTTCCAAAAATATTTTTTAAATCGCATTTTCTGAATTAAGCATAATATTGAATGATTGCGAGCAGTAGTAAATTCTGTTAAAAACGTCACAATCACCTCCATTTTTAAAAGGTCTTCGAGCGGCTAATTTGAAACAAGTTCAACGCTGCATGTGTGAATTACAAAAATAACTTGAAAACAGTCTTATAAATATAATCGTATGAAGCTAAAACGAAAATCAGCGACACGTTTTAATATTTATAACGAGTATGAAAATGTAAAAAAGCAATCTGTTGAAACTTGAATCTTAATTTGCATTAGTGAATGTGCTTTTTTATAATATAATTATGATAAAGATTGTAAAAATATGAAGAAAGCAATAATAAATACACTTTTATAATTTAAATTTTATCATGACTTTCATGATTTATTTACTAATGCGCCAAAGAATATTTAAACCATCCATACTCAATTTGAAGGAAATTTGAAAAAAAAACAATAATTAATTGTATAAACAATAACATAAAGTTTTTAGCAGAATTTATTACTCCTTGCAATCATTGAATATTATGTTTAATTCAGAAAATACGATTTAAAAAATATGTTTGGAAAAATAATTGTTTAAACAAATTGTATTTGTTTAAACAATTAAAAAATAGTTAATATATTCTTTCTGTACACTATACAGTCAGAAAAATAATTATATGTATTCTATTTTATTTAATTTTTTTAAAGTTATCGAAAAAAACAGCTTAAGCAAATCCAAATTATATAATTATTCAACAAAAGGTAGCATAGGATACCAATTTGAGAAAAAAGTGGATATCTCTGGGTCAATTTGTAGAAATTATGAGAATAAACAATAATTAATTGTTTAAATAATTACATAATGTTAAAAAAAAATTACTACTCCAAACAATGACAAACTATTACATTTCAATCAGAAAATACGATTATTTTTTACATTTTTCGGGAATGAATAATTGTTTAAATAAATTACATTTGTTTAAACAATTACAAATTGTTTAAAAAGTCATGGAAAATATTCAAATTGTCAATTAGCAATTATTTGTATGAAAATACGACGGAAATTGCTAAAAAGTAACAATAATACGTAAAAATTTAGTTTTTTTATTTTTGGGTCATATTTGGGGCGCTGTGGGAGGGGTAAGGGTGGGTTGAAAATGAAAGTTATTAGTATGCTTTTATTTCATAGGTACTTCTCTTCAATCCCTAAAAAGTTTGGCACGTTTCGATCAAACCCTGAAGTATGAGTTCAATTTTTCGAAAATCCAATATTTTCCCATGTTAATTACATGGGATTTTGAAGTGCCCGGTGGCGCGTGTTAATATTCGAATTTCGAAAAAAAAAAATTAGGGATTTTTTTTCTCCGGAAATGGAAAGTTTTGGTGGGGGGACTTGCCCTCTAGGGTGAACAAAAATTTAGCAATGCATTTTTGGACCACCCTAGTGAAGACTTTTTAGTTGAAGTGTACAAAGTTATACATATATCTAATTTAAAAATGAAATATTCCAAATTTGTCAATTGCAATGTTAAATGTTCTAACTTGAGCAATTTTTAATTTGAGTTTAAAAGCACTGAAGAGTAGGGCGGAGTGAAGATGCTAAAACAAATCAAATCGTTTGAGCTGAGAAAAACAAAACTTGTGGGTCTGCATTCGACAAAATTGAAAAAAAATCAGTAAAATTTAACGATTTGAAACTAAAAATATTTTGTATTGGTTGCAAAGTTATGAAAAATTTGTTATATCTACAGGTGTTACTAGTGACGATTAATAAAAAATTACGAAATTTAACAATAATTTTTTTGCGCAGTAACCCTTTTTTTGAAAATGTGCAAAACCTTTTTTTTGATGGAGTCATATGCACACATTTAAAAACAAAGTTGAATATGTCGAACCTGAAATTTATTCAGCTTGAACTAAAGAAAGATT
Source organism: Andricus curvator (assembly GCA_932195095.1). Lineage (NCBI taxonomy): Eukaryota > Metazoa > Arthropoda > Insecta > Hymenoptera > Cynipidae > Andricus > Andricus curvator. Next base: position 27,147 of record CAKNYM010043231.1, read on the forward strand.
TTATCATTTTGCTTTTTCGAATAGAAAATAATAACATGCTTCTTTAGTTCAAGCTGAACAAAAAATTTCAGGTTCAAATCAATAAAAAAAAATGCTTTTTGTGCATTTAAACAAAAATTTTAATTAGGCATATTTTTTTTTGAATTTTTCAAATTTTTAATTGTAAATCTAAAAAAGAGAACAGAAGATATTAACCGATTAAAAAATTTGTTTCTTTACTTTTTTTGGATGTCGACCCACAAATTGTTATCCCTCAGCTCAAACTATTCGATTAATTTTAGTATTTTCACTTCGATCTGCTGAAGAGTGTAGTTTTAAATTTACATTGCAAGTATTAATTATAGTAAGGAAGAAATGACAACTCTTGAAATATTTATGAGTTATAAAAAGATTGTTTTTTCTTTTCGACATTTATAAATAAATGTTTAATCTTTCCCTTATTTCCCCCTTTTTCGTGAGAAAATTAATATTTTTAAATGAATAATTTTATTGTTTGTTTTACTAAATGAATTTGTCACATTTAGCAAGCTTTAAAATTCTTTATTTAAATTATGAGCTCTGAGAATGAAAAGATTTTACATCTTCAGTCCATCAAAATTGAGTGCTTATAAAATTCAAGCCTTTGAAAGTAAAAAACTAAGCAATTTTGTAAACAATTTTAATAAATAAACAATTTTATAAATATTATGAAATTAGTTTTTAAATATAGACAGTTTTAATATATTCTATTTAAAATGTTTAATTTTTTCAACTTATAAACTTTTAGACTTCTATTTGAACGTTTTTAAGGAAACACATTTTTAAATTTAACATTCCTTTTAAGAGATGGTACATTCTAAACTTTTCATTCCTTTCGAAGTTTTTGAAATGAGAAATATTTAACTTTAAAATCTACTGCCTACAAAATCAAATTCTAACTCAGTTTGTAAATATAAAAGACCAGAAGTTCCGAAATTTAAAAAAGTAGATATTTCAAATGAAAACCCTTAGAATTTACCGTCTCTACAATGAAATTCAGTTTCGGAAATTTGCAGCATTAAACACAAAGAAAGTTCGGGTTAAAAATTTGAACATTTACTGTCTATAAAATTAAATTTTAATTCAGGAATCTTCCAACTTGAATGTTAAACTGAATCAAGCACCACAATCAAAATTTAAAAACATCTTTTCAAGGTTATGAAAAGAATAATAGTTCAGTTGACAGAAAATTGCAATTTATTAAGAATATTATTTCTTTTTTTTCCACCCTCCTTAAAATTACATCCGATTTCGCATTATCTCTCGTTTTCTGCGACTGTCGACGAAGTTTTATAAACCGAGGTGTCTCAGTTCTTTGACTTCTCGTCTCTTAAGTTATCTTGAACAAGAAATGTAAAACTTCGTTTAAAATAATATAAAATCTGATCAACTTTATATATAACGTACAAAATTATTTTTTAAATCCCGTTCCTTTCAAATTCCTCGACTGTCATTTAAACTCTAGAGAAACTTTTTCAAATATTGTTAACCTATAGAGTATTCCTTAGAGAAGATCGCTTAGTTCATAAAATACTTTTACATAAGAATTACTCGACTTTTTTTCTGCGAATCAGTTTTTAAATATTATTCGACTTTATTCTACATCTCATAAATAGTTTTCTATTATTTCTTCAAAGTCATTGAAACTAATGTCATAATTTTCCCGAAACGGATTGGACAGACTGTCGGCGATATATTTTATCATTATCCTATTTGCGAATGTATTCCATCGTGCATGATTGAGAGGACCTTGAGGGCCGTCTGATCCAACAACAAGAAGTTGACACCATATCTTTGAGATACGAGAGAAGTTTTTTTAAGAAGAATCCGGGATTGATTAGAGGAGCTCATTTTTGATTTCTCGGAAGGAACATACTCTTCTTCTTTGCCCATAATTTCTGAGCCAGATTGTGATGAACCTGTTTTCACCTCTAATACAGAGGAAGAACATGAAGCCTCAATATTGTTATCAAGAGAATATTTACTTTTTTGCTTGACAAGCCTAAGGTTATCAGACTTCACATCTTCTTATTCTTTTTTGCTGCTTTTTTGATTCTGGAACGTGCACTGAAGCAATTTTCCCCAATCTTGGATCCCTCTTATCAAAAAGAAAAGCCTGTTCGAGTATGGGTACTTTCTTATCAATTGAGTATCTGCAATTTTTAAAATCAGCACACTTAAATGCAGCAATGTCTAAAAGCTTTTTCGCACATGACTTAAAATCGTCTACTTTTCTTTTTAATGATGAAATTTTTTCAATAAATCTTGACCAACTCTTAGCATCTACTTATTTCTTGTGATAATTACCTATCACCTGAACTACTCGGGTACGTGACACAGTTGGGCTAGACGCTTTTATATAAATATTCTCTGCGTAGCCACATTATCGTCAATTAATGAAAAAGGGGTTTTTGATTCCTTCCGGAATCTGTTCCTAGTTTGAACCTTTCCCGTTCACAGCATAAGATGACATCTTCAATGGAAGGTAAATGACTTTCTACTGAATCTTTCGGATCCCCAAAAAGTGGACATTTGATAGCCAGCCGTGAAGAAAATTTTGTGCGTTTCGAAATGGCAAACAAAATTTCAAAGTCCAAGCAATATATTTGAATCTCCTTTTTCAAATTTATACGAGATGAGACTTCAAGCCGATGATTTGTGTGCTTTTCACGTTAAAAGTATCAGCTGAGTAAGTAAACGTGTGAGCGAGCACAACAAAAACAAATTAGCGTCAATACATCAGTCGAGCGCACCAGAAACAAATGAACGTCGATGTGAATTTCAGGAATGAAGGTAAAGTGCATCTACCTTTACAACGCTCTACACACGTGAAATCCAGAAAACTGAGACCATGAATACTAATATAAACTAAAATAAAAGTTTTAAAGGCGTTCTCCCAACCGTTCGTGAATATACATTTTTAGCTAGTTTTCTCTTTTCTCTTCTTTTTTCAAGGCTATATTTATAAATAAATGAACGAGGAGTGTAATGTGCTAGCATTACGGCACTAATAAACAATAAAAAGATCAAAATTACCGATTTGGAATCGATTTTCAAATTTCATATTTTGTCATTATTATTGGCTAAAAACGGAATTTCTAAGAGTTTTCACAGAACAGAATATATTGTCCAATCAGGCTGAAATTTGGAGAGCTTATTAATGTTGGGAAAACACAACTTTTGCCCACTGTTAGAATCCGCTGCACGAAAAACCAGTTTTCTCGGCCCACTCTAATGGTTAATGCGTGGAAGTCTGAACGCTCGCTCTTTGAGTGAATGATAATAGTATATTGTGCTACAAGTTGAAAAAGCGAGAGATTTAAAACGAGTGTGAAGTTAGCTACCCGAGCGGAGCGAGGGTGGCTATCACACGAGTTTTAAATCGTCGCTTTTTCAATGTGTGGGACACGATACTTTTTCTATAATTTGTTAAAAAGTGCTAGTTTTTGTTTACCTGTTTTTTGTGTAAAAAGAAGGCGATTTTTTGTCGATTGGCGCAACAATGACAATGGTAATTATCAAAACCATGGCAATAATATGGCAGTAATAATAAGCTGGTTCTCACAATTGAATAGTTGGCCCATAAAGTTGAGGGCTTCAAAACTTCCGATTTTTCGTGAAAAAAACCAAGCACAGTATTTTCGGAGAAACTGACGGTGTTTTTTTGCTTTTGCCAAGTGACAAAAGTACATACAAAATACACAACTCGAGACTTTTCAGGAAATTGCTTTTAGGTTAGGGACGACAGTCGGAAAATAGAATGAAGTTGGCTGCGCACGATGCACGAGTCCACCCGAGGCAGCACGAACCCACCCGAAATAACATTTACTTTTTCCACTGTGCCTCACTTTTATCACTGTCCATTTACTTTTTCCACTGCATCTGTCCACTTTTGTCACTGTTGCCCGGAAAGGTCGGCACTGCGCATGCGCCACGTCATCGAGCAATAATCGGTAACTTTTTACACCAAAAACAGGTGGAAAAACTGGCACTTTTTCGCGAATTATAGAAAAATAATATTGTGTAGCGCTGCGCGCCGCGTGCTGCGGCAACCGCTCCGCAGTGGTCTGAAATATGAATTCACTGTTCATAATCGCCCACAAGCCGTATTTGTTAACCGATTTCAAAGTTTGTTTTTTTTAGAAATGCTCAGCATTAAATTCTTCAGAGAAACGTGGTTTGTGATTTTTTCATTTTTGTCAAAGAACAACAATATATAAACAAATAAAGCGAGGGGCGATTCACTCGGAAATCAGACGACGCTGAGTTCAGTGATTTTGCCTGATCTCAACTCATTTCCGCTTCTCAATTCAGTGAGCTCATTTTTGAACTCAGCGAGGAACTCATCCTGCGTCTACCATGAGAAAAATGAGAGAGAAGGCGACGCATGGGTTACGATGGCGACGTACTTTCCTGGCTGCTCAGTGAGTGCGAGTCATTTCAGTTTTGAACTCACTGAGTTCACTCTTTAATTCGCTGATGTCAGTCTTGAATTCCGAGTGAATAACCCCTCGAAACAAAAGTGACAAAATTGGCCATTTCAGCTTTCTGAATTTTTGTCTCAAGAAAAAATACAGAAAGAAACTCACCATGAGATGGAATTATTGCATCTGCACTTATAGAACAGTAAGGAATATTTATAACGGAAAATCAACGTATCCTTACATTTACAGTTTTCATAAACATTTTGGTTAACTAATTCTCAATAAAATAGATTTTTTCGTAACTAAATTGTTTCTTCTGACTAAAAGTGATTCACAATTGTCCTCAAAGGCACTTATATACTTTTAGCTTTATGAAAGATAAACAATAAAGATCGAAAATTACAATTTATTTAAACAAATGTACCAAATGGATGTTTCCTTGTAGAAAAACATTCTTTTTTCTGTAATTATTATTGGAATGATATTTCTTGCGATGATTAACCAAAGAAGTTAATTAAAAAATAATTTATGTGAGGGTTATAAACATTTTTTTTTAAAGTACGATTTATGATCTTTACATTCAAAAGATACATTTTTTTCACTGAAATTATACGACAATAAACTAACATTGATTCGAAAACTGGATATGAAACACTAAATACAACAAATTTCTGTAATTGTTGATACCAATTTCTATTAAACAATGTTACAATCTGCCGTTTGATCGTATAGAAAAAAGTCATTAATTTCTACGAGACTGCTCTATAATTTATTAATATTGATTAGAATTAATAAAACAATAATGAAGACAGTAAATTACCATTTTTATAAAGTTTAATTAAAACCTCTCTATATGATGACAATGGGTCGGCAAACAATGCCGATCATCCTAGAGTTCGGGGTGCTGACAATAATTTAGATGGAAATCCGACGACGAACTGGCAAAACGCCCACATTGAGTGGACGGATCAACTCAGGGTTGACGTGCTAGACTGCTACGATGCCAGCATTATCCCTGTTCGCGGAGGCTTTATGGCGCGTATGCACGCTCTGTGGTGCCAGAAACACCCAGAGCTTCAGCACGTTTCGCATCAGTCTTTGCGAAATCTAGCCGACAACCTTCGGAAAAATGGATATGTACGCGGAGCGCTTCCCCAACCGATGCTTTATCAAGCTGCAGACGAAGATGAGGAAGCGACATTAAGACCAACCGCAGAAAGGCACCTTCTGAGAGATGATCGCAATTTCAGTACAAGGAGGAACGTTAACATGCAAGTGCCTCCTAATCCCCAAGATCTACCTAAAATGGATGCCTCCCTTTGTAGAGATATCTCTATCAATTGCTCATTTTATGGTGCTGCAAGAGCTTTGGCTGATTCAAATCGAAGGCTGAAACCGACGATGGATCAAAAGACCAAAAGACGCTTGCATCAACTGAACAAGAAGATTGGATGGGCAAGACAGAATGCGTCCCGTGTTCAATGTGTGATTGACTACATAACATCTGGTAGACCGTTTACGGAAAGGGTTCGAAAGTTCGCCCAAGAACTAAGGATCTTGCATCACACACTAAACAAGTCAAAGCTGCTGACAATCAAGCAGCATATTGTTTACAAAATACGGCTATTATCTGACGCAAGGAGGAGAATACAGAAGAAGGAGAGATGGATCAGGGAGAATCAACAGTTTGTCGCTGACCCATCGCGCCTCTTCAGCGATTTCCCTGTTTCTGTGAAAATCCACCCAAGCCGAAGAGGTGAAAAAAGCACTTGGAGACACGAAGAACTTTTCCGCTGCTGGACCAGATTGTATCAAGAACTTCTGGTGGAAGAAGTTTACTCTTACACACCAACATTTGGCCCGCATATTCATCTCATATTTAAAATCGGAGACGCTCATTCCGCAGTGGCTGGTGTTAGGACGCACTATACTCCTGCCGAAAAAAGAAAACTTGTCCAACCCAGAGAATTACAGGCCAATAACTTTTTTGAACACACTGTATAAGATCTTTAAAGCTGTCCTACACAACAGGATTGTTTAACGAATTGAGCCTGTATGGCGAGAGATGTACGAACAACGTGGCTCGAAAAAAGGTGTAACAGGCTGTCAAAAGAACCTACTAATTGACAGGTGTGTCTGTAAAGACGCTGCAGACCATCAGCGCGTCCTGTTAATGGCCTAGATTGACTATCGGAAAGCTTTCGATTCAACCTCTCATAGACTTATCATCTGTCTGTTGGAAAGCTTGAAGGTACATCCACACATAGTGAGATGCATAGAGAGATTGATGCCTCTTTGGAAAACTAGATTTACTATCTCATCTAAAAATTATCGTCTGACAACGAACAACGTCACCTTCCAGAGGGGTGTCTTTCAAGGTGATACCATGAGCGCTTTGCTTTTTTGCACCACACTTCTGCCTCCATCTCTCGCACTACGAATTCTCCTGGATACCTCTGTGGCCACCTATAGGGCGGGTGGCCTATCAGTGCGTGGGGTGGGGGGGACTGTGCCCTATTGGTAGTGACGACAGGGCAAGAGATATAACTCTGAATAGTTTTTGTGGAATCTCAATAAAGGAGGGGGGGGGGGGGGGGGCTGCTGCTCTCCCTTAGAGTGGGACACGGCGCCGGTCGACCTGGGGTTTCGCAGTAGTGGATTTCAAGGCTTGCTTTCGTTCGGCTAAATAAGCGTCGAGGCGAGCCGTGGATAGAGGCTGAGGGTGTTGGCTGCTGAGCGGCGGTAAGTGAACGCGCTTCGCTCCTTGAGGCTGGAGGAACCTTTACCAGGCCATAAGGCCGTCCATAGGCAATGTGTCGCGGGTGAAGTATGCTTGCGCGGCAACACCCGACGAAAGCAGTGACTTACCATGCGCGTAGGTCCGCTTTCGCGAAACGCTTTTTTTTTAGAAGCGGAAAGTTCGCGTTGTCATGAGAGTGATTAAATGAAGACTTTAAAACTACCCCCTATGTTGCATACACTATGGCGGGGCCAGCGAAACGATTCGCTGGCTCCGACATTATCCAAAATCAACTTTATATGGCCTAATATTTGCGCCTTCATTTGTTCAAATTTGTGGAACCAAGTTCAACCCCTAAAAACTATCCCCTATACGGCAAACATCATGACCGGGCCAGCAAAACGTTTAGCTGACCCCGACATTATCCAAAATCAACTTTATATGAGCTTATTAGTTTCGTCTTAATTTGTTCAAAGTGCAACCAACTCCAACCCCTAAAAACTACCCCCTATGCGGCAAACACTATGGCCAGTGTTTTTTGGAGTTATCAGATACTTCCGGTGTTGCACAAATTCTAATTTTGGTTGAACAAATTTGAAAAAATTCTGCACTAAATATTTCGCCAAAAAAAGTTGAATTTGCGTGGGTGGTGGGGCCAGCGAAATGGTCCTGATCCAGGGTTCCCATTCGGTCTCTTCCACTTAGTCCCAAATCAGTAACTCTTCCAGAAACCTGAAAATAAATACGGGTGCAACAAGTTATAACTGCGCAAAAGCGTAGAAAATATTTATTTTAATTATTAAGAAAATGGCAGTTTATGAAACAATTTTTTTTTATTACACTTTGCTATTAATATAAAAATTTACGTCCAATTTCTTTCTTATTTTCTTATGAAGTGCATAATTTTTTCCAAACATTGGAAATACACTACCAGTGGAAATTATATACGATCCTATTTGTGATCTGCTGCTAATGTGCCTCAATTTTTCTGATAAGCCCAACTTGAAGGTAAGATCTCAATTTCATAAAAAAATATTGCAAAAAACTTAAAATTTCCATATTTTCTAAAAATTGGTCGAACCATGAAAATAATAAACATTCGTGAAAATTCTTGCATTTATTTTGAAGATAATTATCCATCATTCTAACGTAGGGTCAAGATTGGTGTAAAGAGCTAGGAAAATTTTAAATATAACTACCGTACTCGATACATGCTTTAAAAAATGCATAACAATAATATTTTTATAAATGTTATTAAGACTTATTAAAATGTGAAAAATAATGATTTTTTGTTTCATTTTATAAGCATTGACACATATTTGAAGTTTTGCGACTTCTTTGCATCAACTTCGACTCTAGAGCTGAATCTATGGAAAAAATTCTATCAAGCTGGTTCTATTCTATTATTCTATTTTTTCAAAACTACGTATTATTCTGAGTTAAAAAAAAGTACATCTTAATATAATTAAAATCTCCAAAGTTATGAAAGTTCGAAGAGAGAAGGATACTAGAATGTTCATCAAAATTACTAACAGTAGATGCAATTCTTCAGATGAGTTGACCTGGAATTGCTCAAGCGTTTAATTTGTCGGTATTTAATTAGTTTCATGTTATGCGATCCTTTTTCTCCAATAATATTTTTCACCTTCCTATGGAAGTTTCTTATTTTTCTCATGTAGAACTGTCAGCGTGAGAAGTTAAATTCATGTTCTCAAGAGAATATCAGTTTCCTACGCCTCTTTTGCTTTTTTTAGTTTTCCCAAGTTACAGACATCAGGTAGCTGGTGTAAAGTGCCGAATAGTGACCCTCGACTGACGTTGATACTGATGACTCCTTTTATTCGCGCAGAAAAAAATGCTAGAAAAAATAATTGCTAATAATAAATTATTTAATAATTTTGAAACTTTATTTCTTATGTCATTGTATTATTTGATTTTTTTTTACTTATTTCAAGCTTTAGCTGAGCTTTCTATTACAATTTGAGGCTAAGATAAGGTCTTCCTCTTTAATTAACTCTGTAAACTACAATTATTTAAAATTATTTAAATTTTTATGACGCATAAATTTACAAAAAATGTCAAGGAATTCGACTGAGTTTTTTCGCCTCATTTCTATTGATTTTTCAAA
>CAKNYM010043232.1:0-56839 GCA_932195095.1 Andricus curvator
AAAAGTAACTTATGTTTTCACAAAGTGATCGAAACTAAGCACATTTTATCTTAAAGGAATAAGAGATCGGGTACAATGGATGAACTGGAGGTAGAAGATGAAGATTATTTACTCTAAAGTCTTGGTGTTATTGTTCTGTCAACATTTAATGGAAAATCTTCACTACTTGTTCAATAAATTTATAATTTTGTTTTGAACTGTTTATTATCATTGCTTTGATTTTTTCATTACTTTATCAATGTTGTACCGACAATATAAGGCTTGACAGTATTGATGATTTGTGACACACTGCATGCAAAGGTGAAGTTTCCTGGGAGGTCTGTCTGGCTGGTTGATTACCTGGTCGAGATTCCTGGTCAGTGTTGTAGAAAGCTCTTTGCTGTCTATTTTTGACATCTTTAACCTTTACTAAATATACATCGAATTTTGGCATTTCTTTCAATTCATAATGCTTCCCACGTCTTCTTAAAACACGTTGCTTCTTAGGTGCAGTTGCTAATTATTATAAACATATATATTTATCTCCAGGTAAACAATGAAGATTAAACATTGTAGTTCATACATATATGCCAAAAACTAACAATTTTAATAATAAAAGTTGCACATAAAACTTTGTACAATAAGTTCAACATCTTGAATAAGCTTATTATCACACGGGAAGTCAAGAACGGAATTCCAAATATTCACAAGAAAATAATTGAGAATTAATTAGTTTAGATATTCTTATTCCTTGCTTCGGAAATAAGAAAATTTTTCAAAGTGAATTTACAAATTTATTACAAAACACAGGTATACAAACATTTATCATGACCAGAGAGCTTCGTAGACTTCTTTGTAAAATGCCTCTTGACTTTTATTTCAAAGCTCTCTCGTCATCTTGCAAAGAAATTCAAATATTTTATATCGTTATTGTAGCGTCACCATACGTATTCTAACCATAAGTTAGGAAGGTAAATAAGTACACACATAAGTACTGGAATAGATAAATTAAAGCGGTACGTGCGTGCCTTGCCGGCCCGCAATCATGCATTTCCCCAATTACTTGAGTCAGATGGATAGCAACCATAGCTGCTCACACGACAGTTATCTCATTAGAATAAGCGTCGGGCTTAATTCACCCTGATCCAAGCAAGCTTTTAAGCAATATCTGCTTTTTGAGACCCTGATAATAAGTAACAAAATATAGCTTTCGCAAAATGTCTTAATGGACTAAGCACTGATCAATTATCAAATTATTACTTCACATAGAATTAAAATCCATGTTCCTAACCGATCAACTTTTCTATAAAGCAGTATGCTAGTCTAGAAATAAACCCTTTGTCGAATATTATTTCGATGATTCTTTCAAAACTCGAGTACAGATTATAGACTTTAAGGAGGAACCGCGGGATGGCACTGATTTTGAACTTAAGTCTGCAAAACAATACATCGAAGTACCACCACTATTGCTCGTTCGCTCTCTGCTTAAAGCGGAAGAGAGGGGATTGACGAGTGATAGATTTTAGCTCCTTACACTTTCTGTGGAACTCCCTGATCTACTTTCTATACGATGAAAACTATATTACAGTGTAATTATTTGGCAATATTGTCACAAAATGTTTTCTTAATATTTCCTTAAAACATTCTACAAATTTTTGATGAAAGAAAAGAATCTTGCGCAGCAATATTCCGTCAATATTACCGTGCAAGCTTCACACAACTTTCGATATGAAAATCGAATCTTGTAATTGAATGTTCATGCAATATTTCCATACAATATTCTAGCAACTTTTGATATAAAGAAAAAGAATCTTGTACAGCAATATTCCGTCAATATTACCGTTCAACATTCACACAACTTTCAATAAGAAAAATGAATCCTATAATTAAATGTGTCTGCAATATTTCCATGCAATATTACAGCAACTTTTAATACAAAAAAAATGTGTCTTGCATTGCAATGTTTTTTCAATATTTCCGCGAAATATTGCAAGTGGCGGACATTTCTCAATTGCAGCTACATTGGTGGAATATTAAATGGAATATTCCGAATATTGTGGAGCAATATAGCTACAATATTCAGGGAATATTGCATGCTATGGGGGTATACTGAGGAGGAAAAAATAATTGCCCTCTCTATATTTATACGATCTGCCAAATGTTACAGATTGTTACGATCCTTTTTACCACTTGCTAGTCCTACACTATTAAAACGCTCTTAAAGAAAATGGAGCTGGATACTGGCGTTACCGAAGAAACAAGAAAGAGATTGAGAGAGGCTGCAAGAAATTTAAAAAGTGAAAAAGATAAAGCTTTTATTTTAATGTGGGACGATTTATTTCTCGGAATGGGACTCCATTATGATGAAAAATTGGATAAAATAGTTGGTTTCGAAGATTGGGGCAATGTCCGAACGGACAAATATGCTGACCATGCGCTTGTGTTTATGTTGCGCTCAATCGACAATGGGAATACGATACCAGTATGCTTCTACTTTTGCAGTAAAGGAACTACAACGGCCCAGCTATTGTATTGCATAAAAGAAGCGATTGGAGCCTCTAAGGATGCTGGATTTAATATAGTTGCCTCAGTCTGCGATGGAGGTTCTTCAAATCAATTGGCTATGAACACTCTCCTGTCTGATAGAACTAAACTAAGAGGCGACGATCACATTTACCAATGTAAGTTTTTCCTTTAAAAATTTTTATATTCCCTACATTTCTTTAAAAAATTATTAAACACACTTTTTTTCAGATGGTACGTATATCGTTCATGATATGAAGATGATTCCACTCTTCGATCCACCTCATTTAATAAAATGTTTGAGGAACAATCTCCTAGACAAAGATTTGGAGTTTAGATGGAACGATGAAAAATCTGAGTCAGCAAGGACCTTCGCTCAATGGAATCATATCATAACAACGTACGAAATAGATGTTTATGGTGTCCAAGAACGAAGGTATCTTCCCAGATTGACAGACCGTCACATTTACCCAGATAAGATTTAAAAAAATGACCGTCCACGTGGAAACTCAAGTAATCAGTCTCTCTTTGGCATCGCGTGTGGAGGGGCTAGCGGGCGGACCAGGTTTGTAATACTTTTTCTTCCCGCATATTATTAATATTTGTGAACGCGCTGAAAAATTAGTAAAAAATTTTAAAAATAATATGAAGAGATATACTCAGAAAAAAAACGTTAGGGAATCAGTAAATATATTATTGATTCTCTAACATTTTGAATTTGAATGGAATTATTCATTCATTTTGTATTTGCTTACAGGGCGTTCTACAATGTTTTGGATGCTGCAAGTACCGAAGGAAAGGAAAAATACAACTTGGTTTCTATACTTTGGGAGCAAATTGACAGACTCTTTCAACGGTAAAGCTCATCGTGATCCACACAGCGAGTATCGAACGCTGCTAACAGATTCCAGCTTTCACTTGCAGGTTTTCCAAGAAGCCTATCGAGAAATTTCACGTATGAGGTTTGTCAGCTCCCAGACAAAAGTGCCTGTTGCCAGGCAACCTCCTACTCTAAAAAATCTACAATTGACGCTTAGAGGGTTTGAACTGCTCTGGAGGAAACTAAAAACACTCGGCTTCAAGAGCCTGAAAACGGTTCATATCAATCAGGATCCCCTCGAGAATTTTTTCTCGCAAATCCCTGACTGCGGGGTTAACAACCGGAAACCGAACTGCTACCAATTTGTTGGATGTTTTAAAACATTGGTGGTAAATAACATGATCCACTACCACTCGACCGGTTCGAACTGCAAGGATGACGAGGGATCTTTCCTGCAAATATGGCAAAGCTACTTTCACCCTGACACACTTGACACTAACCAGCACACACTTCCTTCTTGTACACTCGCACCCACTCAACCTAAAATTTGCACTTCAAAGAAAGATCCCCTTCCTGAGAAAGGTACAATTTCCAGAGACACGCACACCGTTCTGCAAGAACATAAAAACAAAATCCCAGATATGATCACTTGTCCTCCGTATGCAAGTCTTATCGACAGCACTATAGTTGCTCAACGAACCGGCGAGTGGGTGGTAGAATAATTTCGCGCCTGGAAGATATCCAATTAGATTTAAAAACTATTGTTCGAAATGTGATGAGCACCATATACACAATAGTAGGAGTTCGGCAAGTTGTGTATCTCTTACTTCGACGGGAGGTTAGAAGTGATTGCGTAACCTGCCCAACTCACAAGGAAAAAGTACTCTCTGTGTTTCTCCACTCCTGTGTATCACAGTACATTAAATCCACAGCTGCTTACTTAACAGCGATTTTGAAAGGCAAGCTTTCATTTGATTTAGAGAAAAATCCAAATGCGAACGGGTTCGTGGAAAGACGTCATTCGTCAAAACGTACAGAAGCTCGCTTAAAGGCAAAAATACTTTTTTTCTCTTTCCAGAAAGTAAGAGTTGTTTTTACGTTTTCTCCAGAGCAAATGGCAGAGTGGCCGCTGGACCGGGAAACCGGAAAATGACCGGACATTTTTTGAGACCGGGAAAAACAAGGAAATTACAGTGAATTTATTTTTTAACTAAATTCAAATATAAACTGATTAATGATTTTTTGAAATTGAACTATACTTCGACTATCAAAATTGAACAATCCTTTGTAGTTTACTAAGTTTAAACGTCTGATGAAAAATGTGTTAAATTGTTAGCAATGTTGGACTGTTCATTTGAAAAAGCAATTATAAATGAAATATTCAAAACTGAACAATTCGAAACTGAATTGATTGAAACAGAATGCCTTAAATCGTTAAAATTTGAAGAGCTTTTAGAAGATTTGAAAAGATTCAAACTTAAGTTAAAACTTGGAAACATTTCAGAAGACTTAAAATAAAGTATAAATTTATGAAGTTTTCGAAATACGATTTGGAAGCTTTTTAAGGATTTTGAAAGGTTTTAAGATTATAAAGAAATTTTCCTAAGATTCGCGGAAAAATTTTACACGATTTCTTATTTTGAAACATTAATTTTAACAGAATATATAAAAAGATTTAAAAAAAAAACAAATTTTTAAGAATGAAATTAATGAATGAATTAAAATGCTCCTTAAGCAGTGTAAAAAATTAATTCTAAAACAATATTTTAAGAGATTTTCAGAATTAAAAAAAAATAATCTGTATGATTTTAAGGTTATTATTTTATTTTGCAGGATTTATTCAAAGTTTCAGGAAAAACTCGAATCCTTTAAAATATTTTTAGAAGTTTTGAAAAAATTTCAAAAATAATTTCAAATTTGATAGATTCCAAAAAATGTAAAATAAAATGTAGATTTTTGAAGATTTTGAAATAGAATTTCAGAGCTTTTCAAGGAATTTGAAAGGTTTCAAGACATGAAAAAAAATTCTCAATATTAATTTGTAACGACTTGAAATTAAAATAATTTAAATTCTAATTTATAGAAGTGTTCAATTTAAAAAAACAAATTGGAATCTTTCAATTTTTAATATTTATAAGTTAAAATTGCTTAACATGATATAATAAAACCATATTTAGTAGATAATGATTGATTACCTATGTCTGAAATATCATTAATTTGATTATCAATCTAAACTTGGCGAAAAAAAGTTTTCCTCTGGGTTTCAACGTCTCCTGTAAAACCCGGTTAATTCCCATTGTTTACAGCAGGCCTGCCCCAGTAGGGGAAAACTCCTCATTCGCCACATGTTCGAGTTCCACCACCACTTCCCTCTTTTCAGGTCCAGAGGCTGGGGGGGGGGTCGCTCTCGTGAAGTTGAATGAGTAGAGGTCGGTGGTGGTGTTAAATTCCCATCTGGCAAATGAGCAGTTTTCTCCTACTTGGGCAGGCCTCGTTTACAGAATATGATCATTATGTATAAAATTTTCTTCTGCTTTGACACATAAAAAAACTGTAAATTTTAAGTGAATTTCGAAACCTCAGTTTCAATGTAGTAATAAAAATATTGGTAATTAGAGACCAGATAACTGATACTGTATTTATCACCCATCTTTTATTTTTCTACTTTTTTTTGTAATTGCCCAACCTCTTACCTTTTTTAAAACCGTTTTCTGATCATATTTCTCTTCCTAAAAGTTCCTAATATACAGTCAAATAATATAATACTTCTTTTTTCAAAGAAAAACCCTAAATAAACTATTTTTTTATTTTTTCAGCAGTAAAGCTCGAATCAAATTCCAACCTAAAATATTAAATTTTAATTTGCTACAAAAAGTAACTTTTATAAGCTTTTTCACTTTACTTTTTGTCGTATGATCAGAAACGATAATTCTTAAAATTATTATCGTTTATTTATAACGAAATATATATCTTTTTTTTTTTTATAGACCTTCGAGCGAAAACTCCTCTGTAATACCGTCACACTAAATCTTTATTTTCCCGGAACAGAATCATTTTTTTTTTATGAAAATTTTGTTATTTTTATTCAGCCTCCTCATATCTCGAGAGATAATTTTTATTATTACTCTAACTTGCAAAATAGATTTTTAGTCGCTATTCAAAGACGATTCTCAAAATCGATTAAATTTCAACCTCAAAATTCTTGAATGATTTATTCGGAATGGTTAAATTTTTCTAATTAAACTCACTTTCTCCCAATTCAGCAACTCAATATCTCGGGAGAAAGTTTTTATTTTTGGTTTAAACACAAAATTGCACTTTTTATTGTCATCCGCAGCTCGGGAGTAAACTTTTGTTTCATCTCTGAATGGTGCTTTCAATTTTACAGAATATTATTTCAGTCTCCTGAAAAATTCCGATTTTGTTGGTTATGTAGTTCCATACTGCCATCCTTCAAATAAAGGCAAAAATAAGTAAATGAGAAACGTAAAATGGGAAACAGAATGATAATTATCATTAATTTCCTATTTTTCTTTTCTTATTTGCTTCATTTTGTCTTTATTCTTCCTTTTTTGTTGAATTATTTTAGTATTCAACACATGTAAGGAAGGTCATATACATATATAAAGACCTACACATGCACGCGTCTGTAGTTCTCCGGCTCATCACAGATAGCGCTGAATATCGCCATTTATGGAATTGCGACTATAGTGCGACTCGAGAGGTTACCATTGTGTCCTTTTCTCGTTAGATATTTTGACTCCAAACTCCGATACGAGCACTAGCTGTATCCCCACACTTCACAAACTTAATCGTAAATAAAATCAAGCCATGTTAGTAATAGATGTTCGTTTATTTAAAAGTTGCTCCTAACAGAGTGATGATATAAAAGAACATAACTAACAACGTTTTAAAAAAAATATATATGCTAAGGTTTAACGTGCACGTAGTACTTTACGTTTTTGATTAAAATTGAAATAAAATTTTGCATGACACTTAAAAAGGACAATCATGTAACATATAGATATGAATTTTAGCACTCGATTAGGACTTACACGGTGTGATAATCGTCAAGGGTTGCTGAGATTTATGCGGATTCCTGGAACAACGCCATGTGACATAGGAATGAAGGTTGGAGTCGAGGTGGCGAGTTTCCTTGAGAAGTTGCCTCTTTACGGATAAAATAGATGCTGGTCATTGTTTCCGTTGAACTCTGCTTCCTTCCTTCATATTTCGACGATGTAGAACACGTTTAAGTGGTCCTTGTCCATTTCAGGTATAGCATGGCGTCCCGCCGCCATGTTGAATTAAATTCACACTCGTGGAAAATCCTTTCAATTTGGGTCGATTCAGCTTGCAATTTTCCTCTTAATTTGGACCGGAGGGACAAGTCGGTCTGGGTTAATATTTTCCTTTCATAAAGATGAAACTGTGCTACGGATCACGTCGGGGTCACCACTGTGGGATTGCGACTATAGTGCGACTCGAGAGGTTACCATTGTGTCCTTCTCTCGTTAGATAATCTGACTCCAAACTCCGATACGAGCACTAGCTGGAACCCCACACTTCACAAACTTACTCGTGAATAAAATCAGGCCATCGTTTATTTGAAAGTTGCTCCTAACGGAGCCGCCACGAGTGTATACAGAATGAGTCCCAAAGACCGACTGACTGACTAGCGAAGGACTGCTTTTACTAGTGTTCCTACGCGGGATCGAAGGAAGGAGGAGAGGCGTTTAGGCGCGAACAAGGAAAACCGCCTGGAAGGGTGCCTCAGTGACGTAACTATAATGGCCGAGGCCCCACACATTTATTTCCCACATAGCTGACCGAGCCTGTTCATCTAAGGAGTTCTCTATCCGTAAACTAAATGACGCCTCTAAAGTCTTGCAAGTCCAATAGAAACTCTTCTACCCTGGAGATAGGATTTCCATTAAAAGTGATTTTCCATTGGTTCAGAATTTTACTATGATCCCTAGGTCTGCTATCTACCTTATTGAAAGCATGGTCGGGCTTTGTACTAGTTTTATGTTCTACTTTAAGCGGTCTATGATCGATATCTCTTTTATTTGGTTTTGAATTCCTATCCCGATACCTGTTTTGAATTATATTGGAGATTTCGTCTGCTGTCCTGACATCTCCGGGATCGTCCATATATTACGTAAGCTGTTTTTCTTTTGTTTATATCGTTTTGTCCTTCTCAAATTCACAGAAATTTTGTTCTCGTCTTTATTCAAACAAAAGAAAAACGGCTTACGTAATATATGGAGGATCCCTCCCTCAAACCGAACGAATCGCGGCACGAGGCTCGGTTCGGCAGTTACATTGAATTTTAAGTCCGCGGGGTTGAGGACTATTTTTCTTTTAAATTGAGATAATATATCTGGTTTATAACTTTCTAAATCGGAATCACTGGGCTGGTGTAGACTAACTTTAGTTAGAGGTATCGTGGACTTGCTCGAAAATATTGTTTCTTGTTTTTGGGGCCTAACTGTGTTCTCAAGTGTTTCGAACTATCAGTTTTCTGTTACATTGAGACCTCGTGACGGCAAAAATGTTCTATTCACCAGCTCAGATAAATCTAGATTGTCTAGGCCATTTGATAGGTCATCATCTGATCTAATTTCTTCGATATTTGGCAAATTGTAGCCCCGTAACCTATTTCTATCCGAAGAAAAATTGTCTAAATGAAGACCTATGTTTTTATTTCTAAGGGTATCTGAAATACAGAAAGTGTTTGAAAGGTTACCGCCCGAAATATTTTCGTAAGCGAAAGTCATTGCCAATTTTAGCGGGTTAGGGAACCTGGAGGAAGCGATTCTTGGTGAAGACAAGTCCATCTGTGTGTTCGCGAAAGTAACTTCTCTTCTCATACCCTCGGCTGATGTGTTAGCCGTGGTTGTAATATTAATATTTCTCGTGGTTTCGTTTGCCGTTACGGTGGTAGGAACGTGTACCGATACCGCATCAGCCTGAATTCTAGATTTTCAAAATTACATATAGGGGCCCGTCATTCCCACCCCCGGAACCGGTTTTCCTCCTTACGGCCCTGGGGACATGATGACTGCTGTGACAAAGCAGGTAAGATGTTTACTTATAACTCTCAAAGCCTACACTTCCAAAATTTTCTGCTTTTTTGCGGATCGAATCGGATTGCGATTTTTAACAACTTTGAAATAAAATGGTCAAATTCTGCTCTAGGAATTTTTATAAAATTATCCAGTTTACAGGGAATATTATTTATTCAACTGGCAATAATGTCTGCTATTGGAAACAAATTTTGTGTACAAATATTTATCTTCTTACTTTCTTTGCAACATTTACAGAATATAGGGGATTATTTTATTAGCAAAGGAAAGTAATTTCCGATTCAAGCTTTTAGCGAATCAAAAAAAGGGATCTTAAGAGCTACCCTACTATAATGTACATTCGAAATCACCTCTTAATGTACCATTTTCGACTGGTTGAATCTTTTACTAAAAATAATAGTTAGCGAAAATGGTTAATCTAATAGCTAGTGACAAAAATGCTCTAGGTACAAAATCGCTAAAACCCAGGAATCGAATTTTGAAATACAGCAAAGTTTTAAAATTTCGATTTTGGCATTTCATTAAATTATCTTTGTAACTTGTGGTTTGAAATTCTTCTGAGCATATGTAGACCTTTTGTTTAGCATAAAAATAAACTAAAAAAATCGACATGAACCAGGAATTGAAATTGGAATTGCAGCGAATTTTTAAAATTCTGATTTTGGTATTTAATAAAATTATTACAGATTCCTAGTAAAAATTATCATTATAACTTGTGCTTTAAAATTTTTCTGAACATGTGTGGTCTTCCCTGGCGGACCGAACGAACGGAGCAGATACGCTGCAGCGTATCCTTATAGTATCCACATCGTATCCTCTCCGTATCATGCAAGAAAAACTCATTAAAAAAGAAAGATTAACATTTCACTTGTTGAAATTCGGATTCTACGTAAAATTTTGAGTTAATAAGTCACAGAGTAATCGCAATAGTTTTTCTTGCAACATTAAAAACTTTTAAAAAATATAATACTTATCGATGACGTGCGCTGAAGGCGACTTCAAACGCATCGTCTTTCAGTAGCAGTCAATAGGCGTTATCCGTCGACGATGCGTTTGAAGTCGCATTCAGCGCACGTCATCGATAAGTATTATATTTTTTAAGTTTTTAATGTTGCAAGAAAAGCTATTGCGATTACTCCGTGACCTTTTAACGCAAAATTTCACGTAGAATCCGAATTTCAACAAGTGAAATGTTCATCTTCCTTTTTAAATGAATTTTTCTTGCATGATACGAAGGGGATACGATATGGATACTATAAGGATACGCTGTAGCGTATCCGCTCCGTTGGTTCGGTCCGCCAGGGTTTTTAGCATCAAATACACTAGAAGAAATTATACTCAATAAGTTGGTGTTTCTTTGTACGGGTTTTAGTGTCCAATAATAAAAAATCTCTGCTCATTAACCAGACGTTTTGACTAATGAGGGAGTCTTCTTCAATGATTTATTTCGAAGCAAATCCAAAATTAACATTTTCAGTAATATACTTTCGATACACACACTGTAAAAAAATCTTTTGTGATATTTACAATTAGATTGTAATTTCACGAGCAGTGTATTTTAAATTACAATGTATAACCTGGTAAATATACCAATGTCGCTCCGAAATTCACGATCTACTACAACTTCACCCCATGGAACAGTATGAAATAACTGTCCGATGTAAATTTACTATGTCTGACGATGGAAATTATTTGATCAGCGTGGCACGTAGTCAATTTACGTTAGTGAATAAATTTAAATATGCTTATAAACTAACACTTTTTTTTGTAAAGTTGCAGTATCTAGCATAATTTCACACACGGGTAGTATTGTTACGTCTTGGCATCCTGAGAAATTACAAACAGGACATAAATCGACAACCCATCGACAAACTGACAGAAAGACATGGCGCTTTGGACTTTATCATAAAATTACGTCTCAGAGCCTCTAATATTGCTCTAATAGTGATGAGTTCTATGTGAATAAAAAAAATATGTCTTTTTTATTCAAAACGATACCTGAGAAAAGTAATATGCGCTTTATTTATCCTGATACAGTGTTTGAAAATTTATAACCTCACGATCATAACCTAAAAATTGAAATGTGGTCCTGACAATTTACGTCCTGCATTTTTTTTTACAAAAGTGTGTAAATTTACATCGTCGCACGTAGGTCAAATAATTTCCATCGTGGTACGATGTAAAATTACACCAACTTTTTTTACAGTGCATAGCAGTTAAGAAAAAAAAAATTATTTTAGAAATTAAATTACAATTTTGACTCTTTTTTTTTGTAGAATGTTTTGTTCAAAGTACAACACGGTGGGCAGGAAGCAACTTTAAATCACATGAAAATGACGACAAAAACGGAAAGCGGGAATGTATTTGTACTTGATGATAGATGAAAAATCTGTTTGAATTGAAATACTAGCTGCTTCTGTTTGTAAGATATTCAAATTTTTTGTTTTTTGTATAGGAAGAATTTGTGAAACATACAATAGCTAAGAATCGCGAGAGTTAAAAACTTTTCTTATGATAAATTTTTAATAAATAACGTCTAAATTATTAAAGAACTTTTTTTGGCATATGAATA
Organism: Andricus curvator; assembly: GCA_932195095.1. NCBI lineage: Eukaryota > Metazoa > Arthropoda > Insecta > Hymenoptera > Cynipidae > Andricus > Andricus curvator. The sequence goes on from CAKNYM010043232.1 coordinate 11,984, forward strand.
TGTATATATAATATCATCACAGAAAAAACTAAGAACAAAATTTGTTGCAGGAAATTTTTTAGAGCGATAAAGTTTTGTTCAGCCAACTTCTCGTCTTTCAAAATACATGTATTTGTCATGGAAAAACAACAGAAAGTTTAACCGATACTTGTGTAAAGTTTATCCTGTGAAGTTAGTTTTTGTTGCAAAGAATCTTTCGTCGGAAATCGATTTAAAGTTTATCTTCTGTTTTTTCTGTGACATAATATCAATTCAACGTATTATAACTGAGCCATTGCAACGCGTGGTTAGGTCTGCTAGTATATTATATAAGTATATTTATCTCAATATAGATTATAGCATTTATTTCGGAAATAAAATGTCTCTTCGTCCAAATTTAGATCATAAATGTGATCACGAAGAGAACCGTATGAAAGTATGTGCTCCTTGCGGGAGAAAAATTGTTTTTCAAAATAAGCCACCTGAGCATTTTTTATTAAGTGAAAAACATGTTGCAGTAATAGAGTCGGATTAATGAACAATTTGCTGTATCTAACAAGAAATTCCCGAAAAGTATTTGTATCACTTGCCGATTAACTATTGGTGAACTACAAAAACATGGTGTTTCAAAAAGACCTATTCCACCTATGCCTAATTACGAGGAGATTAAATTGGCACAAGAAACCAGACAGATGACGAGTTGCGAATGTTACATTTGTATACCAGCTCAACGAACTAGCCATTCAAAAATAAAAAAAGGTAAACGTCTTGTTCGACAATCTTCGACGAAAATTGATGTAAATAAGAGCCTTGAAAATACTGTGCAAAATGAGTCTTCAAAAACAAATAAAAATAAAAAGGGAAACTCCCTAGAAATTTGCAGCCATTGTTTTCAAGAAATAGGTAAAGGTATTCCACATTCTTGTGAAGGTCCTTGTTCCTCAAGTGCACATGACAATGTATTCAATTTATTGGAAAAATTGCCTGATAAACAGCAAAATCAAATCATAACTAGACTTATAAGAAGAAAAATTACGACTAGTATCAATGATGATATTGAGGATGGTAAGCTTGTTTTGAATCATACAGTAGGTCAGAAGACTCGAATATCTGTTAATAAAAAATAAAAGAAACCGAAATAATCTTCTCCGCTGAAAGTTTAAACTACTTTCAGGCAACAACAACATCATCAACGAATAATATGAAAAAGATGGTAAATTTTATTCGCAGTTCGGCGGGAAGAAAATCAGTGCCATCGAATTACAACCAACATATGCCAGAGAAACAAAAGATGATGGAAAATATTTACAAAGAAGATCTTTATTAATTCGAGACAAAAGAAGGAATCAAAGAAAGACCAGTCGTTTATGCTAACGCAAGTGAACTTCTTGACTTCATTTTTGAACAGCGGAATATAAACATAAAAGAAAATATAAAGCAAATCTAGGAAGTTAAAATAAAACTGATGGCAGATGGTGGCCAAAACTTTTTCAAAATTTCGATCTCTATTTTATCTCAAGAAGAAGAAAAAAAATGATTCAGATGAGTATAGAAACAAGAACGTTTCCTTTTATTCTTCTGGCGGAAATATTGGAAAAAAACGCAAACTAAACAGTGTCTATAGATTGATTATTTTATGCATCGTTCAAGAAAATGAGGAGACTTGTGGCAACCTTAAAACTTTAGTTGATTTAACCAAACTAAACGAAATACCTTTTAAATTTTCATCGGATTTTAAGCTTCTTTAGATTTTTAATGGTCAGCAGACGGCAACTGCCACTTACCTTGCCCTTATTGTTTTATGACGTTGAGTGAATTAGAGAGTTTCAATCAAATTACTGAAGAAAGTAATTTAGAAACAAATAGTCAAAATATTAATTTAAAAACGTACAAACACTTGGAAGAAGATTATTTACAATTTAAACTCTTAGGTAGTGACAAGAAAAAAGCTAAAGAATGTCATAGTACAATTAACTTTCCTTCATTCGTTGAAGAAAATAATGATGAATATGATGATATGTACGTAATAGAGAAATGTGTTCTTCCAGAACTTCACCTCCTTCAAGGGTATGTTAATCATCTCTTTTGGAATGGAATCGTCAAAATAGTAGGCCGCGAAAAAGCTTTGCTGTGGTATAGTTCATAAATCTATCAAGGCGATGTCTTTGAAGGCAATCAATGTCGGAGACTTTGAAGAGAAGCGGATAAATTACAGGATCCCGAAATTTATGAAACTGTTGGGCCATGCCGATTGCAGCCTTACATTGCTTCATTTACAGCAATGGACAGAATTGTAGAATCATGCTCCTCTACAAAGCAAGTGGATCCCCGTGATTTTGCTATAAACATCAGTAAACTACGCAATTCTCTAAAAAGCACAGATGTTTCTCAAACCGTCAAAATCCATGTTATTCTAGATCATTTAACACAAGCCGTCATGCTCTTAAATAACGATGGCATGTAAAAATAAATAAAAGTAAATAAATAACGAGCACATGTAAAATCACATGCATTAATTCATAATTAAATTAATTAATTATTATTTGTATAATTTATTATGTATTCATTTTATTATTTATTCATACAAAATTTGAGTTTTATAATTAAATATATCACATAATTTGAGATTGAATACTGATTAATTGATTTGATTGAACACTAATTAATTACAAACATTTTTTTTTCTTTAGTATTCTAAAACTTCAAATATTAAAAAATCATAAAAATTAAAAAAAAAATTAAAGAAGAAAAAAAAAGAAACAAAAACACAAAGAAAAGCAGATAAAAAAAGAAAGAGGTGCAATGGAAGTTACCTCCAAGCGGTGCACCTTGGTAACGCATAAAATCGGCCAAAAACTTACTTGTAAACATATTCATACATAAAGACACACACAGACATATATATATATATATATATATATATATATACTTATTCATATGCCAAAAAAAGTTCTTTCATAATTTAGACGTTATTTATCAAAAATGTAGCATAAGAAAAGTTTTTAACTCTCGCGATTCTTAACTATTGTATGTTTCACAAATTCTTCCTATAAAAAAAAAACGAAAAATTTGAATATCTTACAAACAGAAGCAGCTAGGATTTCAATTCAAACAGATTTTTTATGTATTATCAAGTATAAACACATTCCTGCTTTCCGTTTTTGTCGTCATTTGTATGTGACTTAAAGTTGCTTCCTGCCCACACTGAGCGAAGAATTCCCGTGTAGTTCGGGTTCACACCCCAATAGTTCGGGTGCTTTCTCTTTTTTTCTGTTTCACACGAAGGTTTGGCGCGCTTGCACTACTGAGACGTGCGATCACCCCAACTATTCGGGTACTCACCTGAAACAGCAGCGGCTGAAGTGGTGGGGCGCCCGCCCGAATAGTTGGGGAGCTTGCACGAATGATTCGGGAGATTCGAGTCGTCAACCGCGTTGGATGTTGCGCGTTTGACGTTTGCGCATGTTCGCTAATGATTTTATTTTTCGACTCATGTGCATGCAAAGAATAATGTTTTATATTTCTCTTACCTTCGTTAATGATTATCCAAAGAAAAACCAGATAACTAGTTACACTTTATTCCACTGACATCTCGCACACGAACAATAAAATCGACATAAACTAGAAACAGTGACATTCGGGAAGAGCCTGATGTTCATCAGCTGCGGTCATTAGCGAACATGCGCAAACGTCGAACGCGCAACATCCAACGCGGTTGACGACTCGAATCTCCCAAATCATTCGTGCAAGCTCCCCAACTATTCGGGCGGGCGCCCCACCACTTCAGTCGCTGCTGTTTCAGGTGAGTACCCGAATAGTTGGGGTGATCGCACGTCTCAGTAGTGCAAGCGCGCCAAACCTTCGTGTGAAACAGAAAAAAAGAGAAAGCACCCGAACTATTGGGGTGTGAACCCGAACTACACGCGAATTCTTCGCTCAGTGCACCGTGACAATAGGTTTTATAATATTTATGGAATGTTAATTTAAACCAATTCACGACAAAACATTCATTAATTAATAAGCCAATTATGCCTATCCAATTATTATGATAATCATGGATAATCCATAAAATGTTTGAAAAAATTTTTTCTTGTTTTTTAAAAAACAAAAAATTCGAAATTTTCATTACTATAATAAACCAGTTTCCTATTTATTTGTCATCGTTTTCCATGATATAGTTCTTCAGATAATTATTTAATGCTTTGTCGTTAATTGCAATAAATTACAACTCATTACATTTCATTTTATATTGCTTAATTCTATGAATATTGTAAATTCTATTCAGGGTGTTAAGTAGGGTGGTCCAAAATCGCTTTTCAATCTACCGGGCAAGTCACCGCCCCCCCCCCCCCAAAGTTTCCATTTCCGGAGAAAGAAAATCCGTAATTTTTTTTCTCGAAATTCGAATATTAACACGTGCCACCGGGCACTTCAAAATCATATTTATTTAACATGTGGAAATTTTGGATTTTCAATAAATTGAAGTCATACTTCAGGGTTTGATCGAAACGTGCCAAGTTTTTTAGGGATTGAAGAGGAGTGTCTACGAAATGAAACCATATTAATAATTTGTATTTTTAACCCACCCTTACCCCTCCCCCAAAATGTAGTTTTTTTATTTTTTGGTCATATTTGGGGGTGGGTTGAAAATAAAAGTTTTTAGTATGGTTTTATTTCGTAGACACTCCTCTTCAATCCCTAAAAAACTTGGCACATTTCGATCAAACCCTGAAGTTTGAGTTCAATGTTACGGAAATCCAAAATTTCCCCATGTTAATTAAATAGGATTTTGAGGTGCCCGGTGGCACGTGTTAATATTTGTTTTTCGAGATTTAAAGAATTTCAAAGATTTGAAAAAGGGTACAGCACACGAGATCTCAAAGATTTTAAAACATTTCGAAGATTTAACCCGTAGTTGTCACACTGGGTCCAGATGACCCCAGGCAATTTTAGAGTTGATGCAGCTTCCAAGATATGTTTTTCATAAATTTTTAACTTTTTCTAAATGTAATAAAATATAAAATATAAAATTACGAGTAAAATATAAAATAAAATAAAATATTATAAAATAAAATATAAAATTATAAAATAAAATATATAAAATAAAAATATTAAATATTAAAATATAAATAAAATATTCATAAAATGTATTGTTTAAAAAATTTTAAAACCTTTTTTTCACTTTTTTCACACCTGTAAAATTGATTTATTTCAATTTATGAGTTTCATTAAGATTGACAACTTCAGTCTTCAAAATAAATATACTTTTTGGAAAGGACGATATGATGCTATTTTTTTATTGAAAACATACTATTTCAAGAGTAGAACCCAGAAAGTTTTTTCGCTTTATCTCAAAAATTGAAATTTTAAGAAATTTTGTAATAAAAAGTCAAATTTTTCAAAATTTTGTTTTTCTTGCGTTTTTTCAAGACAAAAAAATGAATAAAAGAATTAAAAAACGATTGGATTATAAAGAGAAAGTCTTAAACTTCATTTTCATGCAAGGTTTGAGCCGATATATCGAAAATAACGCAAATGGCAACCGTTTTTTTGCGTGGGGTCAACTAGACCCAGTGTGACCAATACGTTATTTTTCGAAGGAGTCTATATTGAAGAAACCAGGAGGGCGGTGAGCCTACGTGTAAAGGAACCTTAGAGTAAAGTCAGGCTAAAATATTTCACGCAATCAGCACTACCTGAGTATCATATCGAAACAGGACATAGAATTTTATTTGACAAAACAACCGTCATCGCAAAAACGTACAATATTTTTCCAAGAAAACATAGAGAAGCAGTCGAAATCTTAAAACACCCTAATAACATCAATAGGGACAATGGGTATAATACCAATCCGATTTGGCTTTCCGTCCTCCCGGTTTAACAAAAAAAGACTTGATTGGCCAATCAAGTTCGACTAGACCCCACCATGGGGCGCTCTGGCCAATCACAGGCATCGTAGAGAATACATATAAGAATAACATAACCTGAATCCTCAGTTTCAGGTTAGCTCTGAAGAAGTGAACTGTAATGTTCACGAAACGTCGGCAAGACTCATAGTTTTGCATACGATTGAAACCCAAAACACCTCCTTTTATGATAATGAATCATCGTGAAAGCATTAAATATATTGAAAATTCATATTTTTGAATCAAATTTTGTTGAAAATTCGTGTTTGTTAAAACTAGTTTATTAAAAATTCATATTTTTTCAAGATGTACCTCTTTGGTTCAAAATTTAACTTCTTTGTTGACCATTCGTTTTTTTTTGGGTTCAAAATTAATTTTTTTATCGGAAAATTGCACTTATCCATTGTTGGTTAGAAATTTATCCTTTGTAAGTAAAAAATTCCACTATTTCGTAGAAAATTCATGTATTTTGTTGAAATTTCGTCTGTTTGGTTAGAAAATTAATCTTGTTGGAAACTCAATATATATTTCGACTTAAAATCTCAGGAATTTAAAGTGTTTCATATTGCATTTAATATGGTATATACATTAATTTTATTTAAAAGAATTCATACCTCCATTATTACTCTATTTTCATGAAAAATCAGCCTACTTAATATGTTTGAAAGTAAATTTTAAATAAGAGCTAATACGAGGGGTTATATCAGTTGTAGAGCGTAGCGTAAACTACAAATTTGAGAAAATAAAAAACACTGTGAGCATATTCTTTACTTTCTACCTTGAAGAAAAAAAAACTTTCCGGTCATTTCCCGGTTCACAAAAAATTGCGACGTTCATAGAAATTAAAACATTCGAACCCTTAAAACTGATTCTTTTAAAATGTTTCATTACGGCCAGTGACATTTAAAGAATTTTAACTCTTAAAAATCTAAACATTTCTTGATTTCATATAACCAAAACTAAACTGCAAATTAAACCACTCAAAGTGGAACTTTTTTGAATTTTATACTTCTAAAATTGAAGCTTGAAACATTTTAATTCAGAATTATTTATTTAAATTCTCAATAATTTACAAATTCCGTTAAACTGAAAAATTAATAAATTTTACCTTATAAAAATTGAACAATTCAAAGAATTCTGGTTGAAAACTATGAACCCACGCTTTAATTTTCAATGCTTTAAATTAAGAATGAAACAATTAATTCATTATAACAATTTAACGAAAATAATATAACTAGACATAGAGGCCACGTAAGACGTGGCTATAGGTGTGATTCACCGCGGCTTATAATTTACTTATTTATCTTCTGAATATTAATTTATTCAAATTCTTGTAGGAATTGAGCAGAAGGAGAGGTCGACAAAGTTGAGGATATGCGGAGATCATTTTAAAAGTGATTGCTTCACAAGAACCAACCACCGTAAGCTGGTACGTAATTGAACCCTAATTCACGAGCAAGTACTTGGCTGCAAATTCTCCTCCTGAGACATTTTTCAGGAAGAAAATGGTGAAAGCGCTGCAAAAGAAAAAGTGCCTAATGAAGAAGAAGAAGAGAGCGTTTACGATTCTCTTATTCGCTTAGGAGTAGAGAATGACGGTCTTCGCTCTATTGTTCAAGCGATGACAAAACCGCGGGCAATATCAACTGCGTCTGCAAGAGCAGAACCTGCAAACACTGAAGAACACAATGAATATGACTTTCATAAGTTCTTGGATCATTCGGGAGTGAAAAAAGAGATCCGCAGGACCATGATAAAGTTGCAGCTTAGGCCTGACAGCAATTGACAAGTGCCATATACTAAGGAAGACATGGATTTAGCAACTCAGTGGGATTTCCACTCAGCAGCTAGCTACGATAGGATGAGGCTGGCAGGATTAATGCTATCACATCCCAGAATTATTGAGAAGAGCATAGCTAAAACAGAAGTCTACCCCGGATTCCTTGAACCTATTACGGATAGGCTGAAAATTCAGTTAAAAGAATTCCCAGAATGTGCAAGAAAATGTATGGGTAAAATGGACGAAATGGACATAACGAAACGTTTGAAATACCATTCAAAAATGGATATTATCTAAGGACTCGAAGATCTCGGTCACTTAGGCAGGACCCAAAAACTCGCAAATAAATTATTTGCATTGACTCTCAACAGCTTAGATCCTTTTTCTCGATGGTGCTGTGTGATTTTATATGTCCTGGCCCACAGTAGTTTGAAGTCAGAGAACCTAGCAACATTGGAACTTATAAGAAACTAGGAGTTACCGAAAAAAATTCATGTTCAAACATGGGGATAAAACAGATCTTGCTGTAGATGATTTTGTACTCGACCTGAAAAACATTGTGTGTGCGTGGAAAAGATGTGGGATCTTTATAGCCGATGGCAAAGAAGTTGCTTCCAAAGACGTAATTACGACTTGCAACGCAGATCAAAACAACAAGCTGTCTAATACTCTGGGTCATATAGGCTTGGAACATCTATCACCTGATAATTTTCAAAGGCAGAATGCCAGATTGGCTTTCCAACTTGTAGGTCACAAAATGAAATATGCTATGGAAGCTATGTTTGCAATAGCAGCAACATCGTGGACTCCAATCCAAATATGGGGCTTTTGCCTGGAAAAAATTCCGGATGTATTCATGTCTTGAAAGACTTTTTAGCCTGGGGACCTACAATCCACGTCATGAATAAAAAAAGTGGAAAGCTGGCAAGGATACGTTCCTTTAAGGAAATTGTAGCGACTGTTCAAGGGCTGTTAATTTTTAGCGCGGCATGGTTGCAAAGTACATCTGCTCCCAGCTGTTGACTACATTTTGCAACAAAGATTCAGTGCAAACTCTTTTTTTCAACAATCCGAGGACGCGGAAGATATAATCCGAACCCTTCTGCTCGAATAGTCCGTCTAACAATACGTAAAGGTCGCAGTGAGAACGATGAAATTCATGGAAATCGGTCAAATCGATGAGGATGATATTCCTGAGGAAGAAAAACTTGCAAAAGAGTTGAATGACGATGGAGTTGACGAAGAGGACGATCACGAAGAGCACGATGACGAAGAAGATGAACCGGTTAAGAAAAAGAAGAACAGGAATCTTCGAAAGTGGAAGTACAGAAAACATCGACAGCGGAAGTACAAGAATCATCATTTTTTAACAAAATATCAGGAACTTTCGAAGGAATGTCTGTAGCATACTTTGAAGGATATACGGCGTATGAGACCGTCAAGTAGTACAAATGCGACCGATGCCTCGAGGAAATGCAGAAACCTCCTGATGCTGAAGTGGATAACGTAAACGAAAAGTACATACAGTGCCGAGAGTATGAAACTAGAAGTTGGCAATTGGTTATACTCAGGAGGCCGACTGACAAACTCCGAAATATTGTGACGGCCAACTTGCAAACATTCGAAGACAACCTCCTACTTAGAAGAAATGAGAAAGGACCAAAAAAAGCACTAATGAAGCAAGCCGTCACAGATATGTCGAAGGTGTCCTGAATGGTACACAGAAAAAGATCCTTGCTACAAACAGGTATTTGCAACGATGACATTGTTTACAGCAAAAATTCATACAAAGTGCTCTTCAGGCACACAGGGACGTAAACGGGCAGATCTGACGAAGAGACGAGCAAATGCTGCGGAAGAAAAAGAAATAGTGCTGAGAAGAAAGCTTCCAAAAAGTGAACTGTTGCCATCAAAGAATACGAAGAAGTACCAGAAGCACGTGGAACTGAAGACTACGAATCTTGCCGACGTTTCGTGAACATTGCAGTTCACTTCTTCAGGGCTGACCTGAAACTGAAGTTTCAGGTTATGTTGTTCTTATATGTATTCTCTACGATGCCTGTGATTGGCCAGAGCGAACCATGGTAGGGACTATTCGAACTTGATTGGCCAATCAAGTCTTTTTTTTAAACCAGGGAGGACGGAAAGCCAAATCGGATTGGTATTATATCCATTGTCCCTATTGATTTAATTAGGGTGTTTTAAGATTTCGACTGCTTCTCTATGTTTTCTTGGAAAAATATTGTACGTTTTTGCGATGACGGTTGTTTTGTCAAATGAAATTCTATGTACTGTTTTGATATGATGCTCAGCTAGTGCTGATTGCGTGAAATGTTTTAGCCTGACTTTACTCTCATGTTCCTTTACACGTTGGCTCACCGCCCTCCCGGTTTCTTCAATATAGACTTTGCCACAAAAACAAGGAATTTTATCTACTCCCGGATTACTGAGAGGTGCCTTTTTATCTTTAGGATTGTTTAGAAGTTGTGCTATTTTTGCAGGTGGTTTAAATATGGTTTGGATGTTGTGTTTGTTGAGAATTCTTCCTATTTGTTCTGTGATACCTTGAATGTAGGGTAGGATGGTGGTCGTTTTTCTCTCTCTTTCTTTAGTAGGTTGTGTTGAATTGTTTTTTTGAGTGTATTTTCTTATTGCTTTATCAATTTGTTTGTGTAATCGTTTTGTATTAGGATTTGTTTAACATTTTGTAGTTCCTTTTGTAAGTTATCCTTATCTGTTATAGAGACAGCTCTATATACAAGGGAGTTGATGACCGATTGCTTTTGAGATGGGTGGTGGTGGGAGTAGGCATGAAGGTATCTGTTTGTATGGGTGGGTTTTCTGTAAACTTCATGTCCTCATATGTTATTAACGTAACGACACAAAAATTCCGCTTTTAAGCTTGGATTTGTTAAATATTTTAGTTTCTAGATTTTCCATGAAGATGTTGGCTATCACAGGTGAGTCTGGAGATCCCATCGATGCTCCTGAGGTTTGTTCGTAGAATTGGTTATTGAAAGAGAAGTATGTATTAGTGAGACAGTGTTCTATCAAATGTGTGAGATCGGAGGGGAAGTTTGCAAAAGATTTAATAATATCGATTGTATCAGAGATTGGTACTTTCGTAAAGAAAGATACTACGTCGAAACTCACTAGGATATCTTGGGGTTGATGTAAGTCTGTTGTATCTTTCTGATGATGTGAAAAGAGTTTTGGACGTGTGTGATAGAGTTTCCTGTGGAAGGATTCAGTTCTTTGGTGAGAAAGCCTGCTAGGTTGTAAGTTGGAGAGTTTATTGCGCTGACGATCGGTCTGAGTGGAATATCGTTTTTGTGGATTTTTGGGAGTCCGTAAAGTTTTGGAGAGATGGGATTAGTAGGTATTAATTTAGATATTGTTTCGCTGTCAAGTTTTGAGTCTTTTATAAGGGTTTTTGTTTTGCTGACTATTGTTTTTGTGGGGTCTTTTTTAATTTTTTTATATGTATCGTCAGTTAGAAGGTCCATGATTTTGTTGTTATAGTCTTCTTTATTCATTATTACTGTTGTGTTGCCTTTGTCTGCGGGTAATATTATTATATCTTTATTCTTATTGAGTTCTTTAATTGCTGCTTTTTCTTGTTTTGTTAAGTTTGAGGAGGGAAGTTGGGCTTGGCGTAAGATGTTGGCCGTCCAACGCCGTATGTCATTCGCTTTTTTCGGGTGGAAGGGTATATATTGTGGATTCCAATTTAGTGATGATTTCTTCTTTTGGGATTTTGAAGGGAGCTACTGCAAAATTGCGTCCTTTAGATAAGGCTGAAATCATTTCATTGCTGAGAGGAAGGTTAGAGATGTGTTTTACTGTGTTAGTAATGGTGCCTGCCTTACTGGAAGTAATTTGTCAAATTTTATTTTTTGTTTTTGAGTGGAAAGATCTTTACTCCGTTGGGATTGGTAAAATTATATGCTGTGCAATGTAGACCAAATGTCAAATCTGAGAGTGTTTGATAGGAAAAGGTGACGTTTTAATATTTTTTTGGAGGTAGTGTGGAAGACAAATTTGGTACACTGTTAAAAATGTTTGCAATTTTAATATACATTTAATATACATTTGTATATTAAATCTAAAATATAGGTATACGAAATCGCCATTAAGAGACTATTTTATTAAATTTCATATACCGCATATTGATCATTTGTCAGAAAAGTCAGATATTTGCACTTTACACAAATTAAAAACAATTTTGACAGCAATTTTCAATTATAAATAATCAAACATAATATTTGCTCCTAGATAAATATAAATTACACTGGTTTTTAAGAGAAAAGTTCAATTAAACAAATAATTAAGAAACCTAACCTCCAAGCACCTGTACTCACGTTAAAATTCTAACATTCACAGCAAATTTTCGAAAAAATTCCACCCGTACGTTGCACTTTAATTTTAAGTAGGAATTAAGTCGACGAATTCAAGCTTATTCCTTTATTTTTTAATATTTGACAGGATCTGAAGGCATCAAAGAACTTGTTGTTTTCACGCACTCTGTTTTACCGACTTTAATATACATGTATATTAATTTTACAACATGATGGTATATTAAAATTAATGTACGGTATATGCAAATGACTTTACTCACATGTATATTAAATTTCGATCAGATTTTTTTAACAGTGTATGTTGTATTCTTTCTTTCAAGAGAAGCAAACTTGTTGGATGTAGAATTGATTTGGATTTAGATGTTCCTAAATGGGTTTTCAACTGTAAGAATTTTGGGGCGATGTTATTGTCCCTACACCGTTTTAAGAATGTTAAAGATGTTAGTGGCTTAGCTTGAGAAGACCTGAGCTTACTAAAAGTGTTAGTTTAATAAGAAAACTCTCCCTGCACAGTTCTTTAATAATAGATTTAATGCTTTCACGATGATTCATTATAATAAATTTTGAAATATAAAGCTTTTTCGGGTTTCAATCGTGTGCAAAATACAAATCTTGCCGACGTTTCGTGAACATTGCAGTTCACTTCTTCGGGGCTGACCTGAAACTGAAGTTTCAGGTTACGTTGCTCTTATATGTATTCTTATATTCTTATATGTTCTTATATGGAAGGATTCTCAACAAACTAGTGGTGCATAACGATACGAGATGATCGTTGGTCTCGTTGGATTTTGTTCGTATAACGAGCAATTTTTGAAACGAGTTTCTCTTATATTCATTTGTCTTTTTACATTCTCATCATAATGAGAAGGTATTGCTTTTATGTGAAAAATTACTTTCGTGGATTCCATCAAATGTCGACGTTTTGAGACCCCCTGAGTCAGAAAACATAGTTTTTACGTCGGTGCCTGTCTGTCTGTCGTCGTCGTTGTCGTCGTCTGTATACCGGATAACTTTTGAAAGACTAATCGGGTTGGATTGTGCTTTGGCACACAGTTTTAGGGACCAAAAAGAAAGGTCAAGTTCGTTAACCAGATATTTTGGATAGAAATTCCAAAATTTAGAGCATTTTCAAAATTGTTTAGACCATTTTTTTCAAAATACAGAAATTCCATGGACGGCTATCCGTAGTACTAAAAAATTCGAATAATTTATCCCAACGACTTTTTCGATAAAAAGAAAATTGCCAGAGTTATAGCATTTTCAATATCCCCCCCCCCCCAAAAAAAAACGAAAATTAGCATTTTAAGTGAAATAAAGAACAATATGAAAAAAAGTCGAGAATCGAAAAACGTTACTTCTTGAAAGCCCTACAAGAATGTCATGACAACTTTTTGAATTTTCTTGAAAAAATCGAAAATTCAAATTTTGATCACACCAAAAGTAATGAATTATTACATTGCAATCATAATGAGATGGTATTGATTTGATGTGAAAAATGACTTTCGTGGATTCCATCAAATGTCGACGATTTAAGGGGTCATTCTACTATTTCGGCAAAAAAAGGTGATTTAAATTTTTTTTGCTCAACAACTACTTTATATAATTAAATAAAATTTTCAGCCTTTATTTATGCTTTCTCAAAGTTTACAAAAACAATTTTTTTAACATAAAATTATTATTTATTTTAAGTATTACTCAACAATAAACAAAGTGTCTAAAAAAAGGCATATCCACTGCGCGCCCGATATCTCCAGTCAGCATTATCTGACACAAATTAATCATAAATTTTCTTTATTAGTATGACCATAGCTCTGAAGTGACGAAGCGGATTTTTTTTATTTCGCGAAATAACAAAATGGCGGCAGTTTAAACAAAAAATTTCCAAAAATCGTGTTTTTTTAATACTTTTTTTGTTAATTTAACTATGATAAAATTGAAAATTTTACGAATCGCTTCGTCACTTTGTAGATATTTATGTTTAGAATGAACGTAGAAAATTTGAAAGTAATCGTTTGAAAACTTTTCGAGAAATCGTGCGCGTAGAGCACAAAAACGTTGTTTTGAGACAAACGCGTTTAAAGTTTTCGGGACATAAAAATGGTAAGAAAAAGTTACTTACACTTAATCAGCGATTCCTGTTCCATATAATATTCCTCCTGCTTGTTCAAATGAATCCTCCTAATTTAATAATCTTTTTGACTTCATATCTAACATCTTCACTAAACAAAACTGAAAAATCTGTACAAAATGAAACAACGCTATACGATGTTTACAAGCCTGAATTTAAACCTATACTGAGCTAGAATTGCATCTGTTTCAGCTGTCCTGCACTTATAGCAGTATAAATTCTTAGAAGTGCAATATTTTTTTCACATATACACACTTAAAAATAAACAGCAATAATGCCGGATATGCATCGAAAACAATTGCCACCGCTAAAACACAAGCAGCCGCATTCGGATGCTCTACTCAAGCGCTCAGCTCTCTACGCGCTTTTGCTCCAAGCTCTCAAAAGTATAGAAAGACTCCAAATTTCTGTGTGAAATTTTGATATGCTATTTCTGAATATATAACCTGTCGAAAAATGTAAAAAAAATCGATTTTTCAAAAGTGAGATAGTAGAATGACCCCCTAAGGCCCCCTAAGTCAGAAAAAATAGTTTTTACGTCGGTGTCCATTTAAACTATGCATAATTTTTTCTTCTAAATTATATGTACGAAGTTTGTTTGATCTATTTTTTATAGGACGTGTAGTTTTTGATTTAATCGTGAAAAATAACATTACAGACAAAAAAGTTAAATTTGTGTAAAAACGACTAGAGATTAATGGCAAATAAGGAACGAATATTAAAGTAATCATGAAAAATAAAATTTGTACTTTATTTTGCTATATCTGAATGAGCAGTTCGGAGCCGACATACAGATATTAATATAGTATACATCATTATATTGAAGTTGGACATAATATAGAAAAATTGGAGCATTGGACAAATTTTATTCGAGTGCGAAGCACGAGATACGTGATGATAAAAAGACCTGCAGCAGCTGATCACCTTCAGGAGGGCTCACATGAAGATTATTAAATAATATGACAATCAGTTTTTACCTTGTCTATTACGATAGTTAATATAAATAAAATTGTTCATAAAATTTAAGATATAAAGAAGCCTATTACCTATGATTATTTTTTGTTCCAATTTCATTTTGAGGCCAATCTGATATAATGCTAAGTTGAAATCTTAGTTTGACAAAAATACAGAGCCGTTCTCAATAGAAACCATTTGTTTTAATTTCAGATAATTGAATTACAAATTGTAAAAATGAAATAGTTTTGATCGAATACCTATAATTTAACTTCGCACAATGTATTTAAATTAATTCTTATTATAAAATGAAATTATCGATCAATCTCGTACGATACGAGATGATCGCTTCAGCGATGCGAAGTGAGACAAGAATTTGTTTTAAGAACAGACGAGCGTCTTTCTCGTATATTGGAAGTTCTCGCTATTACAAACACAACGTCCAAACCATATTTAAACCATCTGCGAAAATAGGACTTCTAAACAACCCTAAAGATAAAAAGGCACCTCTCAGTGATCCGGGAGTATATAAAATCCCTTGTTCTTGTGGCAAAGTATATATTGGAGAAACCGGGAGAGCAGTGAGCCAACGTGTAAAGGAACATGAGAGTAAAGTCAGGCTAAAACATTTCACGCAATCAGCACTAGCTGAGCATTATATCGAAACAGGACATAGAATTTTATTTGACAAAACAACCATCTTCGTAAAAACGTACAATATTTTTCCAAGAAAACATAGAGAAGCAATCGAAATCTTAAAACACCCTAATAACATCAATAGGGACAATGGATATAATACCAATCCGATTTGGCTTTCCGTCCTCCCGGGTTTAAAAAAAAGACTTGATTGGCCAATCAAGTTCGACTAGTCCCCACCATGGGGCGCTCTGGCAAATCACAGGCATCGTAGAGAATACATATAAAAACAACATTACCTGAAACTTCAGTTTCAGGTCAGCCCTGAAGAAGTGAACTGCATTGTTCACGAAAAGCCGGAAGGATTTGTAGTTTTGCGCACGATTGCAACGCGAAAAAGCTTTAAATTTTTAATTTATTATAATGAATCATCGTGGAGACATTAAATCTTCTCACTTTGTTTTAGGTTAATTTTGAGTGCTGAAAACTTGACAGAAGCTCAAATAAATTTTTAAATAGTTTTTAAAGCTTTTAAAAAACACAAAATATTATCCGATAAGATTTTTGAAATGTTAGAATATTATATTATTATTTTGGCTTCGCGCAACCTCAGGATATGTGTCCATTCACTTATACTTTTTTACCGACCAAGGGGGACTCAAATAAAGTTTTTCAGTGCTAATAATTTTCTTACTTCTATATTTTTTCGACCCACCCTATCCATACATATATATAAAGTGTCTTAAAATTTGTGAATAAAAATTATTAAAGCAATAAAAATAAAAACCTGTCTAGAAAAAACGTCTGTGATTTTTTACGAATGTAGTATACGTATATGTAGTTTTTTTGTATTAGGTCGAAACGCCTAATGCGAAGATTCTTTCTGTTTTCTATAGTAAAAACTATCATATGTTACAGTATTTCTGTTACATATGACATTTTTTGCCGTAAATGACAGGGTGGGAGAGACCTGTGTAGTTATTTTATGTTCATCAAAAACATCCTTCTGCTGAACGATTAATTTTGTTGGCAATTGCGAAAATTTAAAAGAAACAATAATGCAGTAAAAGAAAATAAATGATTGAATTTTTTTCCATTCTCTGGAATTTTTTTGATTAATTTTAGTTTGCCAATTTTTGTTTGTGGACATGTTTACGATTGGACATTTAACCATACTTCAATTTCTCACTTCTAACAAGGGAGTGCCCCAGGTATTGTGTTTTTTTGTGTGGATTCATATTTTTTGTTAAACAGGATGATAAATCCAAAGTGAAACTCGGAAATACTTAGGCCCCAATATTTGATCTTATTTATTAAAATGTTTATATATTAAATTCCCTTATGATCTTTTATTGAATCATGCGAAAATAAATATTTTCAATGTTCTTTTTTTTTAAATGAAAAAAATATTTTAAAAAAAAATTTTAAATGAAAAACAGTTGACTTTTTTGAACTGATTTCGCAAACGAATTCATTTTCTCTGGATCTTATTAATTTAATTTTTTTGTTTGAAATTTGTATACACATTCTACATGAGAATATAAATGGAATATTAAAATAATAAAAAATAAAAAAAGTGAGTCTTTCATTTAAAAAAGCATTTGAAATTTTTATTTTCGCATAAATTAAAGAAATTATTAGAAGGTTATCTGATGTATAAATATTTTCATGTATACATAAAATGGAAAAACTACACGCAGCGGAGATTTAACCGTGAACCTTATGTCTATAAACCCAATGCGCTACAGCCTGGACTACCGGACAAGCTGGAAGAGAATATTTCTCAAATCCATAACACTGGCGGCTTACAACAAATAATAATTCTAAAGTGCAGAAAGATGTTTAAAATGATTTTAAATTCATATTTGAGACAAAGAAGGTATTCCTTTCTTTAAATTTAAAATCAATTATTTATTTTCAAAGAATTAAAATAAAATTATTATTTTACGTTTCACTTTATAAGTCTATTTTGTGATCAGAGAATTAGTTTAAGTAATTTTAGAAGTATTATTTGTTACAAACAATTTTCTTCCACATTTAATCATTTTTAAGAAGCGCGCCAACGGTAACCAATCCAGTTGTTGATGCGACGCATTCGAAATACGAAAAGATCCCAAAATGGGGAGCACTGAGTGGTATCACCCTATGTGTTTGGTGAGCAGAGGTGGGACGAGCAACGTGCAAGAATTCGTTAATTTTTGCAACGAATGGAAACCCGGGGGCAGTCCCGTGCACATGCGTAGTGCTGTTTGTGCTGTCACGTGTTATACCCACTCCCCTATGTTATATTTTGACACCTCGATGCATATTCATGGACGTTGCTCCACAAACGTCTAGTCCCTGACTTGATAACTTTTACGCCCCACGGGATCCGGTATCTGTCGCGGCGCGCGCAACTCCCTACGCGCAGAAGCCAGGAGTAGCTGATACTTCAAGTGAAACCTATGTAGCTTCTTTTATTTAGATAGACCATGTTACTAATACAACAGAATTTGAGAAAAACGAATTTGAAAAACTTTGAGATTTTGACTAAATAACTAACTTATAATAAATTATTTCTTCAAAAACTTTTCTATCCATGGAAGCTTTAAATACTTTTTCCGATATAATTATTAAGTATTTGCACATAAGTATGCGAGTTTTTAAATATTTATGCTTGTAGTTGTTATTGCTAAGGGTCTCAGCTAAAATATTCGATGATATAGAATTCTTAAAATTGCATATATAAATTAGTACACTCGAGAAAGGGAAGCCGCTTTCAGAAAGGAAGAAGGGATAGATAGAAAGATTACAGAGTCATGGATAGCGTGGAAACGGAAAAGCAATTAGCAGCATTTGCCTCCTTTAAACTTAACCATGATCCTTCATCAATTTATGTATCGATGTCTCTTTCTTTTTCTATGCATTCCTTTACTCCGCAATTATATTGTTAAATATATATTTAGTTATATTATGGCAACTTATAATAATAAATTACAGTAACAGTAATAATGTTGCATGCAACCACGAAATGTGCATTTTTGTTCTTATTACGTTTTCAATGTATTATGAATTTTATTTATTTGCAATATTTTTGCATATTCTTAATTTTCTAATTTAATTCAATTAATATTTTTGACTGAAATTCAAAAATGTAAGAATATGCTTCCAAATTATATATTCTTTTGTAACAGATTTGGCATTTTTCGAAAATTTCGGCCTGAAAACAACACACTATATAATAACTATTTTTTACCACTTTCTACCCAAAACACCATCAATTTTATTTTAAAAGAATTACAATACTAAAATCATGTCTTTTACCTTCAATATTTATTGAAATCATAATAATATAATTAAAATTTAATAATATGAGAAACTTAACCTAGTACAAACCTGTTTACAAGTTCAGCTTTTTTACCACTATTAGGTTGCTTCCGGCAACTTAAACTTAAACACGTAAAGGAATTAGAGTAAGCAAGACACAAGCATATGGAAAAGAAATGACGGTTTTCCATATGTTTGTGTCTCGCGTACTCTAATTACTTTACATTCACGCTCCGTAAGGAGCGTCAATGATATATAACCTACGCCGGCCCTGGTCACCAGTGCCGCAAGAGTTCAGAAGCACAAGTCGAAGAAAGGCAAGAGCGGTCGGAAGCAAAAAAAAGGACCCCCGCTGCTTTCTGACACATGCTTTCCAACCAAAAAAACTCTGCCCGCTTCGCGGGCACATTCTCATCGCGCGCTTCGCTCGCAAGTTTGAGCGCGCCTAGGGCGCGCGACTGTTGGATCTCGCGCTTCGCGCTCGATCATATATTTATCTCGCGCTTCGCGCTCGATTATATATTCACCTCGCGCTACGCGCTCGGGCGTATTTACATCGCGCTTTACGCTCGGCTCCTCTAGATTTCTGAACTTCGTGTTCGACTTCGATGAAAAGAAAAAGTTTGTTTGCAAGTCTTATGAAATTATCAAAACCTCTACATATTAAATGATTGTTAAGTTTGTTTTTATTTTAGACTGAAAAGGAACTTTATTTACTCAAGGTTCTATCGACCTTAAGGAACACATTCTCATCCAGACACTCGCGCTTGGCGCTCGATATTTGATTTGAAAATCATTTGAACCTTGCGTTCCACGCTCGGTTCTGTGCACCGTATGATAGAAACAAAAAAGTTTGAGCGCACTTACGGCGCGCGATTTGGTAAATACACTGAGCGCGCACTTTGTGCTTCGTGTTATATGTTCTTCATATACAAATTGTTAAATTTGTATTTGATTTCAAGTGAAAAATAATTATATAATTTAGGCGACAAATTTAATTAGTTAAAATTTTATTTTAGCTTGTGCCGTTTTTCAAAAAAGTTAATGTTTTCATTTTGAATATATTCTTACAACAAAAATTGATTACAAGTTTGTAAACCTTTTTTTAATGCACAATTTTTGTTCATTTATCTTTTTTCGTACCTTGCATTGTTTTTTCAAACATTTGATTTTTTTTACTGTCAATGTTATTTTCACGAATAAAACAAAAACTACGTATCCTATCGAAACATGATTCACAACAAATTTGTACCTCCTCCTTGGATGAACAAATTTTGTTTATGTCATTTTTTTCGTAGCTCGTGTTATTCGTCTACAAATTTGATTGTTCTATTTTCAATGGTGTTTTTTACGAATAAAACAAAAACTACGCGTTATATCAAAAAGTGAGTCATAAGAAATTTGTAGATCTTTTTTAGGTGCACAATTTTGGTATAATGATCTTTTTTCGTATCTTGTATAGTTTGACAGCAAAATGGAATTTTCGATTTTTCATTATTTTTTTGTCCGATCAAAATTTGAATTTTTTATTTTTCAAAAAATTCAAAAAACTGTTATGAAAATATTATAGGGTGTTCAAAAATTAACGTTTTTCTTCTCCTGACTTTTTTTCATATCGTGCGTTTTTCGGCCTAAAATGTTCATTTTCGTTTGTTTTTTGGAATTTTGAAAATGCTATAACTCCAGTAATTTTTTTTTATCACGAAAACTCATTAGGATATTTTGTTCGTCATTTTGCGTACTACTAATAACCGCACATAGAATTTTCAAATCTTCAAAAAAAGTGGTCTCAACAATTTTCAAAATGTGCTCACTTTTTGAATTTTTATCCAAAATAGCTGGTTAACGAACTCGTTCTTTCTTTTTAGGCTTAATCAAATCTGATCATTTTTTCGAAAGTTATCGTGGCTACAGACAGACCTTGGTAAAAATCGTTTTTTCTGACTCAGGAGGTCTCAAAACGTGGAGATTTGATGAAAACCGACTATGTCAAATTTTACATAAAACCAATACCTTCTCATTAGAATGAGAATGTAAAAATTTCTAATCGCTTTAATATCTTCAGTAGAACTGAAGATAGTTTAGTTGTACATTTATGTAATTTTAAGCAACAATTTTTATTATTTCTCAAATTTGTCAAATGAAATTTGTTCACAAATATTTTCCTCGTATTCATGAATGTTTTCAAATTTTTCCCATTTTTTTTACATTAACGTCTTCAAGCTCATTTACGTGGAACACTTTCAGCTTTCAAATGATTATTTACTTATTACTCTAGCATTTTTTTTGCTCAGTTATTAAGCTTCAAAGGCAGATGCGTATAATTTTCTCGCCGATAGTAGACGCTTGTCGTTGCTCGTCCCACTCTCTACTTACAAGGATACTTACTCCTTACTGTTCGTTTGTGGGTACAAGTAGTTGCACTGTCAATTTAATGTAACTTGCAGACTTGTGGAACTAAATGAATAAATAAATGAAGATCGAGTAAAAACTAGAACATTTTTTTCTGGTTTTTCTTCTTTCACTCCATGAGATAATTTCGATTTTATCAAAAAAGAAATATTAAAATTAATATTGAAATCTGCCAGAGAAAAAGAATAACCTTAATAATTAATAAAGTAAAAATTGCATGATTCTAGGCAAAATGCGTCAATAAAATAATGCAAGCCTTAAATTTTATAATTAACTTAAATGTACATTTTTATTGAAACGTTTCAAAGCTATCTAACTGAGAGAGTTCATGAGCCAGGAAAGGACAGACCATTCGAGCGTTCTCTCCCCTCTTCTTTTACCTTGTGGTGCAACTACCCCGTGTTTTTTCACGTCATAGTATTGTCATTTTGCGCCACGTTGACAGTATCGCTCTAGGCCAAGTTTCAAAGGCACTATATAGATAGATAGATAAACGTTTATTTGTCAGCCAACAGGAACATAACAGTTCTTCATATAATCACCTTCTTGGACACGATTTAAGTATGTAATTAAGTCCGGATGGTATAAAGGTACGTAATATAACCCCTTTGGAAGTGACAACGACGCCGGCGCGGCGTACCAGGTCGTGCACGAGGTAAAAAGCATTGTCTACAGGAATTATCTCCAAATTTAAAGTTTAATGATAAAAATATCGACTTCAGATGTTGTTGCGACGACCCCGGCGTATCTGATCATGCCCCAGGCTGTTAAAAGCATCGTCTGCAGGAATTCTCGCAAAATCTATAGTTTGATGATAAGAGGATCTACAGGAATTCTCTCCAAATTTAAAGTTCGATGATAAGAAACTCAACTTCAAATGTAGTTGCGATGAAATTTATTTTATACAGTAAAAAGAGTTTAAACAAGTCTATCAGATAAGTTAATAATCTACTATATGAACAATTAAACCTTGCGTAATATTACATCTACAGCTTTCTTATTGAGACCAGGTTTTTTATCTTCTAATTTTCTCCCTTTTCCAGTAAGAGAACATATTTGAAGTGCCTCTTTCTTAAAGATGGCATACATCAACTTTCTAGCCAAAAGTGTTTGCGACAGAGAATTTATCTTAGCTTCTTTTAGAGAGAATTTGTGAATATAATTTCCACTGTCAGGTAATAGTTCCACCGCCTAACAGGCAAATTCAAAGGATGTTAGGAAAGTTAGTAAACCATGATTGAAAAGTGAAATTCACAAAAAGAATTGATGATGCCTCATTGAGAAATTATCATCAACTTTGATAATTAAATCATCGTATAATCACCTTTGATAATTAAATCATCTTATAAAAGACTAAAATTGGTAGCTCAAAATGAATACCTTATTTTCTCCAGTTTCTTTATTATATTCTAGCATGTTATCATTTACATTTGACACAATGTCTGTACTTCCAGATGATAAGACTGATTGTGATTTTCGGTCATCAGCTTCATTGCGTTCTTGGCTAGAACAGCCACTTACTAGTCCAAACGTTTTTGAAATAAAAATATCTTTTTCTGTTCCATCTTCATCACTATTGTAATTTTCTACCAGTCCAAACTTGTTCGACTTTAGTTTTCCTGATTCCGAAAACGATGAATGTTGTGAAAGCGGAGAACGTTCAATTGAAGTTGTATTTTAAAAAGGTGTGCGGCTTCGGTAACTGAATAGTGAAGTATAGATGGTATAGGGCAGTGCTCCCAACAAGAGCCCAGAGCAGTACTGCGCATGCGTGAAGATGAGTTTCTGATTGTTAGAGAGAAGAGAATAATTAGGTATTCTCTTGAATCTCTACTCTCCACCAATGACAAGACTGTGTTTGGCGCACAGATTTATTGTAGATAACTTCTCGGACTGATCCATGAAGGATGCAGATGCAGTATGAATACTTGAGTAATCACGAGGTCTTGATTACATTGTTGTCAAAAATATGATTGATTGCAACACTGCGTCAATATGACTTGTGGTAGTTGTTTTGAGTTTGTTTTTGCTAAGATTTCAAAAAATTTTTAATAAAATGTAGATTTTGAAAGATTTCGTAAAAAAAATTAAAAGCTCTGTAAGAATTTTGAAAGTTTTCAAGAGAACAAAAATATTTTTTTTTGGGATTAATGGGAAATTTATTTTGAAAAATTAATTTTAAGAGGAAATTTAAAAAACATTTTAAATGATTTTCTAAAATGTCGAAGAAGAATGTAGAAGATTTTACACAAAATTTTTCGAACAGAAATTGATTACCTATTTAAGGATTTTGAAATATTTCAATTTTAAATGATTTTTTATTTTGAAAAATGAATATTAAAAGAATATTTAAAAGATATCAAAACATTTCAAAAGATTTCCAAAATTGTCGAAAAAGAAACCCGATGATTTTAAAGCAATCTTTTTCATTTTGCAGGATTTTTTAAAATTTTAGGAAAAATTCGAATAATTTTGAAAGATATTTAGAAGGCTCAGAAATTTTGAAAAAATTAAGAAGTAATTTAAAATTTTGAAAGATGTCAAAATATCTGAAACAAAATATAGGTTTTTAAACATTTTGAACAAAATTTAAAAGCTTTTTAAGAATTTTTAAAAGTTTCAATAGATTTCTGGAAACATTTTTCAGGATTTTTTTATATTGATAAATTACCCTTTACAGAAAATTCAAAACATTTCAAAATATTTCCAAAAATCGGACTACTGAAAAATATCAAAAAATACAATTTTCAACACTGAAAAATTCCTGAATAATGAGATATTCGAAATAGGAAATTCTCGAAATTATAAAATTGCCGATAGTTTAAAATTCACAAATTGGAAAATTTCAGAATAATGAAATTAATAAAATAATGAATAAAATAACAAATATATGTTCATCAAATAAAAGAATTTTAAGGTAAATGTCGCAGTAATCGTGACGGTACCAATAATAGTGAAACTTGGTCATAATTTTGATATATTGTTAAAAAAATATGTTAAAAGTAACATTTAATGATAAAACCCATTTATTTTACAGCATTTTACAGTGTCAAATGTAATTTCAAATTATTTCAATTAGATAAAAACCAAGAAAATTGGCGTCACGATTACCGGGACATTTAACTTATTTTATTTATTATTTTATTTAAAGACAATTTTTGAATTGTTTGTTACGTTCCCAGGTCGTCTGTTCCAAAACAAGAAGTATTCCTTCGTAATAATTCTTTGGTGGCCCCGAAAGGGGCCGTTGGTTTAATTAAATATGTGAATTTAGCTCGTCCTTAGTCCCTTGGGCTGGTTTTTCTGTGTAGTGAGAGGCTCGAGGTAAATAATTATAGCCCTGGGTACGGAGGAGCCAAGCATCCAGGCTTCGCATGCCCTTTGGTGGGTTCTGTTGGCTGGTCGGGGGTGGAAGGAAGGTCCTCTTCTCCTTGACCGGGAAAAAAAGCTGCCATGGGTTTCCTCCTTCCATGTGTCTTCATTGTTTCTTGCCCCTCGTGCGGTCCAAGAATCGTCGGATTACGAAGGACCGTGCCTTCTGATCCCAGAAGAAAGTGCGCCGCTCAAGAATCGGGGGGGGGGGGAGGCGAGTCCCCTTGGTGCCACCCCACTCAGGTGACTGGTGTAAACTGCCTTCTTCGGGTTAAGCCCTTGTAGAGAATTTTATAAGTCCTCATTGGGGCACGTTCCAAGTGTCTGTGGGCGGCGAATGTCTAGCTTGGTCGTCCTGATGAGAAAACGGTACCTGTCCCGTAGTTTCCTTCTCTCTATTTCCACTGGGTCCTCCTGGTGGATTATTACTTCGGCGACCGGCTTCCGGGTCGATGGTATATGGCCGTCCGGGGTAGGTTCAGCGGGGTAGTAAAATATTCCCCGCTCGAGAGGCAGGGCTGATCGATCCCAGACACCGTTAATAGCGAGACGTTTACTTCATTGGTTTACCCGTTTCCAGCTTTCCTTTGGTCCTTGTTTCCAGCTTTTGGTTTCCTGCTAGTGTTGTCGCCGTTTCCAAGATTGACTTGGTCGCCGTTTCCAAGAGTCATGCCTCCAGGCAGTGACAGAAAGAGAGGTTCGGCATTCCCCTGGGCTTGGAGTTCGGCCTCGCGGAGGGCTCGGACCTTCTTCTGTCTCGAATTTAGCCCCATCCGTGGTTTCCAGGTGTTTCAAATAGAGTGCGGAGACTCCCAAGAAGTGCTAGTGAGAGATCCGAAGGGGATGGCACCCGAGGCGCATGACAACTTGTTTCTCTGACCTAACTTCGATCAAGTACCGAAGTACTTGATCTTAGTGCGTTCGAATATGGGGCGCAGAGTCCTCCAAGAAGCTTTGGTGAGAGATTAAAAAAGGATGGCACCCGAGGGGCATCACAATTTGTTTGGCTGACCTAACCTCGATCAAATACCACAGTGCTTGATCGTAGTGCGTTCAACAAAAACAACAATAAATCAAGAGAATATTGCTCTGAAAAGAGCAGTTTTTCTTTGAGTCTACGTTTTTAAGGCTACTCAGTCCTAAAAAGGACTGAAGGAGCTATAATGTGAGTTGCTCTGAAAGAGCCGATGAAGATAAGTTTGAAGCGTCGGAGAGCAGAGGTCGAGCGTGTCAATACTTGCTGAGTGCCGTGTGAGTGTCGGGATCGTCCATATATTACGTAAGCCGTTTTTATTTTGTGTATATCGTTGTGTCCTTCTCAACTTCACAGCAATTTTGTTCTGGTCTTTATTTGAACAAAAGAAAAACGGCTTACGTAATATATGGACGATCCCTTACACAATTTCAAAATAGCTGAAAATCTAATAATTCATTACTAATTTTAGAATAAAACATGGGAATCGTTTTTCTTTATTCCATATATCAGTATTAACTAGTTGTT
Source organism: Andricus curvator (assembly GCA_932195095.1). Taxonomy (NCBI): domain Eukaryota; kingdom Metazoa; phylum Arthropoda; class Insecta; order Hymenoptera; family Cynipidae; genus Andricus; species Andricus curvator. The sequence goes on from CAKNYM010043232.1 coordinate 38,316, forward strand.
TTTATGAATTTATATTTTCGTATAAAAATAAGACTGGAAATTTCAAAAGATACTAACAATACAATATAAAAAGTTTAATTTTAGTTAATTCAACCATTTACATTATTTATCTTTCAAAGAAAGACAAAATAAGACTGGAAATTTCAAATGATACTAACAATATAAAATAAAAGGTTTAATTTTATTTGATTTAACCATTTACATAATTTATCTTTCACCGTAACGGATCGTCCATATATTACTTAAGGCGTTTTTCTTTTGTTTATATCGTTGTGTCCTTTTCAACTTCACAGCAATTTTATTCTCGTCTTCATTTAAACAAAAGAAAAACGCCTTACGTAATATATGGACGACCCCTAAAATGAAATGAGACTGGAAATTTTTAAATATATTAACAATATAATATAAGAAGTTTAATTTTAGTTAATGCAAACATTTACATTATTTATCTCTCAAAGTAAAATGAAATAAGATTAGAAATTTCAACTTGTACTAACAATATAATATAAAAAGTTTAATTCCAGTTAATTTAAATATTTACATTATTTGTCTTTCTAAACAAAATAAAATAATACCAGAAATTTCATTCAGTACAGTGCAGTGGACGAATGGATAATAATTAGTAGCAAAGATAAAAATCAAAACTCAGATCGTTTATACAGACATCTATATGTGTATGCATCCATATATAAATGTCTATATATTGACTACCATCGTACACACGATACATCGTATCCACTTTCTTCAAAAGAAAGGGTTGAGAGCATTCACATGCGACGCTGTAATGCATTTCATCTAAAATCATTAAGAAGCTCATATGAAGCAATACTATCTGCCTATCTTCTTAGGAGTTTTTATACATTCTGTAAAATAGGTTACGTTTCATTCATTCATAATTATTTATTCATTATTATTATTTATATAATTTATACCCACGCGTTGATTTGTTTTTCAAATTCAATTTCTTTCTCGACTTCAAGTTCCATCATTTCTCGTTTTTTACCAAGTTTCACCTTGATTTCCAAACCTGGTTCTACATTCTTCCTCATTTTAATTTTTGAAGGCACTTGATTTTGCTTTGATTTTTTTAATTTATCCAATATATTTTTCAGGACTGATTCCTTTACTCGTATTTATTTTGCAAATATTCTTAACTATACTTGCTTGAGCATTGTTTATTTCACCAGTGTACGGTTTCCTATGGAGAGCCCTTTCGGGCCACAGAAATGTCACTGAGCTTCCCTTTAACAATTCCGGCAGTTTTGAATCGTACACGATAGAACGTTTGTAGATTATATAATAAAATCCATCACCTTTCAGTAAAAATATTTCTGCCGACACTTCTTTTAATACATATTTATTTTCATGAATAGTTTTTATCTGGATATATAATGAGAGGGAAGGCAGCTAATTTCGAGATGATTAGAATTCTTTTTTAATTGAAATAGAAAGCAGTAAATATAGGAAATTGTTTTTATTTGACAGCTGTTTTCTGAAAATAAAGTTACCTTAAATTCTGTGCGATTTAAAAATGGTTATTTTATGTAAACTTTATCATCATAATTAATCTATGAAACGTCAAAATCCAGAGAACAATGTAAGTTAATGCTTTAATAATAAAAATAAAATAAATAAATGTAAGTATAAATTTTTTATAAAAATTCCAGGTTTAATCCCTTAAAGATAAAAAAGATCGTTGTAGCTTTGAAAAATGACGTAGAGAATCTTCATCGAGACTTGAAAGGTATCACGATCTTGGAATTGTTAAGGATGATGATTCTCACAATATTAAGGTAAAATTACTCAGAATTCGACGCCTCCATTCAATATGAGTCTATGTGCTGACAGCTCCCTTTATGAGACTATTCCCTATGCTTATACACAGCGCGTAGCCTCATACACGTCGCTGTCAGCAGATAGACTCATATTGAATGGAGGCGTCGAATTCTAATATATCGCACTTGAAAATTTAATTATTCGGATTTGTTTGGATCGGGCTTTACATTATTATTAGCTTATTTCTACAGAACCTTTTATTTACTTCAGTGATTTATTTATGCTTTAGGGTGGGTACCCCATTAGTTGCAATGACTTAGTACGACCTACCCGGTGCTCGTCAATTCGAACACTGACTGGTCATTCAAGGCGCTACAGAGTCTACAAACTCACACACAAGCACACACACGAGTTACATGTGTAGTAATCATAAGTAAACTTATTCATATTCTAAACATACCGCCCGCTTCGTGTGCAATTGCATCACGAAAGAGAATAAAATAAATTAATGCTTGTTGTAGAACAGATTACCGCCCGCTATGATAAATAGCCTTGAAATAATGACAATAAGAATCAAATAAATTTAAAGTTCTATTGTTACTAAATTCAGTATAAAAATACGCTACAAATTCCTTAGCGTAGATTAGAAGCAAGTGTCCTGGTAAATCAGAAGCCATCTTTACCTGGATAGCATTTAATTACACGACCAAGCGACCATTTAATTGGAGGGAGACCATCATTGCGCATCAATACTAAGTCACCAATTTTAAGGTTAGATTGTTCACGAGTCCACTTATATCGGCGCACAGTAGGAGAAAAATGGACAAAATTCGCTAGCCGCGACAAATCTTTACCGCTCCGAAAGAAATTTTATTTGAATATTCAGAAAATTGTCCTCTTTGACGTACACCTGCAGAGAAGACAAAAAAAATTATTTTGTAAATATACATATAAAAGGGTATATCTTTTTATTCCTTATGTATCAGTCATAACGCACAGCAGTTAATAATGACTAAGCTTAATCTAAACTACTTTCATCCAAAAAACATACCACAAACTGTAAGCCCACAAACTCCAAGCCCACAAAACCCAACCCCTCATATTCCAAGCCTACGAATTCAAGGCATACAAAATCCAACCCCACATATCCCAAACCTAAATATCCCAAGCCCACAAAACCAAATTCCACAAAATCCCAAGCCTACAAAACCCTATCCCACAAAGCCTAATTTCACAATTCCCAAGCTCACATATCTCAAGCCCACAAAGCCCGACTTCACATATCCCAAGCCCACGAATTCCAAGCAAACAAAATCCAAAGTCCACAAAACCCAACCCCACAAACCTCAACCACACAAAATCAAACCCCAAATATTCTAAACCTAAATATCCCAAGCCAACAAAACCCAATTCCATTACCTAATTCGACAAAATCCTAAGCCTACAAAACCCTATCCCACAAAACCTAATTTCACAATTCCCAAGCTCACATATCTCAAGCCCACAAACTCCAAGCTCAAAAACCCAGCCCCACAAACCCCAAGCCCACAAAACCCAACCCCACATATTCCGAACCTAAATATCCCAAGAACACAAAACCCAAGCCCACAAACCTGAAGCCCACAAAACCAAATTCCACAAAACCTAATTCCACAAAATCCCAAGCCTACAAAACCGTATCCCACAAAACCTAATTTTACGATTCCCAAGCTCATATATCTGAAGCCCACAAACTCCAAGCCCACAAGACCCAACCCCACATATCCCAAGCCCACAAACCTCAAGCCCACAAAATCCAAACCCGCAAACCCCAAACTCACTTATTCTAAGCCCACAAAATCAGAACTCATAAAAACCAAACCTACAAACTCCAGGGTCAACATACTCGAAGCCCAATCCCACAAAATACATTGTACGCCCACAAAACCTAATTCTTCATGCCTGCAAAACCTCAGGAAACTTGGTTGTGTCTTTTTGTTTGTTTTTTGTGAGTTAATGTTAATATAAAATGTTATGAGTTTTGATTTTGTGGGTTTAGAATAAGTGAGCTTGGGGTTTGCGGGGTTGGGTTTTGTGGGCTTGATGTTTGTGGGCTTGGGATAGGTGGGGTGGGGTTTTGTGGGCTTGGATTTTGTGTGCTTGGAATTCGTGGGCTTAGGATATGTGGGTTGGGTTTTGTGGGTTTGGAGTTTGTGGGCTTGAGATATGTGAGTTTGGGAATTGTGAAATTAGGTTTTGTGGGATAGGGTTTTGTAGGCTTGGGATTTTGTGGAATTAAGATTTGTGGAATTGGGTTTTGTAGGCTTAGGGTTTCGGGGTTTGGGTTTTGTGGGCTTCAGGTTTTTTGGGCTTGGGATTTGTGGGCTTGGAATACTTATGTTCGGGATATGTGGGGTTGGGTTTCGCGGGCTTGAGGTTTGTGGGTTTGGGTTTTGTGGGCTTGACATATGTGAGCTTGGGAATTGTGAAATTAGGTTTTGTGGGATAGGGTTTTGTAGGCTTGGGATTTTGTTAAATTAGGGTTTGTGGAATTGGGTTTTGTAGTCTTGCGATTTGTGGGTTCGGGATATTTAGGTTTGGGATATGTGGGGTTGGGTTTTGTAGGCTTGAGATTTGTGGGCTTGGGATATGAGGGGTTGGGTTTTGTGGGCTTGGAGTATGTGGGGTTGGGTTTTGTTGGCTTGGAGTTTGTGAGCTTGGAGTTTGTGGTCTTGCGGTTTGTGGTATGTTTTTTGCATTAAAGTAGTTTAGTTTAAGCTTCGTTGTTTTGAACTGCTGTCTATTATTACTGATATATGAGGAATAAAAAGATATACCTTTCTATATGTAGCTTTACAATATAAATTTTATTGTCTTCCCTGCAGGTGTACGTCAAAGGGGACAGTCTTCTGAGTATTCAAACAAAATTTCATTCGGATCGGTAAAGATTTGTGGTGGCTAGCAAATTTTGTCCACTTTTCTCCCGCTGTGCGGCGCTGTAAACAGTGTAAATATTTAATGGCCCATCGTCGCCAAAAAAATATCTACGATATGTTGAACGACCTGCCAACGAGATAGTCAATTCTCTGCAACAAATTGTTCGAAGGGATTGTTCGAAGGACTCCTTTTGAATTCGATGTATCCGATACAAGGAAGCTTGCTGAATCTCTTCTGACGAGAGAGCCAATTTGTCATGCTCGAAAGTAGACCTCGTTAACCTACTCACCTTGATCATGAAGGCTGTGATAAATCGACAACAATAGGTGGTCACTCTCAGCAATTTTGGCCAAGACGAGGACCTATGCGCTAAATCTAAGGGTTGCTTAGCTTGCTTCGTAGTATGGTGAGCAGTAGTATCTTACTCTACTCCAGGTCAACATCTGGAGACAAGACAGGCCGTGATTCGGGCCAACTTGCAGAATGTTTGACCAGCCACTGTGGACCATGCCACCATAAAGGATGATCCTTCAACTCTTCTGGGAAGAGTCCCGTAGAAGAGCATTCAGCGGGATTGTCTTCAGTAGGAAAATGTCTCCATATAGCGTTTGGAACAAGCTCATGAATGTGAGCCACTCGATTGGATAAAAAAGTACGTCAAGTCGATGAATGCAGGCTTAGCCAAGGCATAACACTGAGGCATCAGTGTGACAGTGAAGAGGAATAATTTCAAACCCCATTGTTGAAATTAAAAAATGTAGAGTTTTAGCTAATAATTGAGCTCCGCAAAATTCCAGTCTAGGTATGGTCACAGGTAGGATAGGAGCCACTTTCGATTTAGCAGTCAGTGAAGTTACTTGTGCGGTTCCATCCTCCTGAATAATGCGGAGATATGCGACTGCAACATAAGCTCTGCTCGAAGCGTCAGAAAAGCCACGCAGCTCGCAACCTAGCTTGTCAGCGCTTTGTCCAGTCCATCGCGGTATCTGGATTGCCTGAAGTTGGGTAAGACCCCTAAAATATATGGACCAATAGTCCTCCAAATCAGTGGGTAATTTTTCATCCCACTGCAGCTTTTGAAATCATAGCTGCTGCATTGAACGCTTAGCGACTTTTACTACTGGAGATAACCAACCCATTGGATCATACAGCTTTGCGATAACAGAGAGAATTAAACGTTTCGTCGGAGAATCCATAGGTCAGGAGTCAACCTTGAATTGAAAAACATAATCAAACGATCTCTTATGAGTTCCTGAAGGACAGTCTGATAATAATCCATTATTACTTGCCCATTTTCTTAGATGAAAAAACCCTTTTTTAAATAGATGAATGACTTGCGTTCTTAATTTTCGAGCAACGTCTATTTCATCAGCGCCAAAAAGAACGTCATCTACATAAACATTATTTGAAGGGATTGATTTGGCTGCAGGAAAATTAGAACTTTCACCAGTTGCTAACTGTTTAATGACTCTTTTAGCGATGTAAGGAGCGCAAGTAGTACCGTACGTGACCGTATTTAAATCCCAAGCCTTAACCTTTTCTTCAGAGCAATACAAACTATACGTGGATATATACTATCACGTGGGTCAACCAAAATCTGTCGAAACATTTTCTCTACTTTGGCGACAAACACAAAGCGATGGAATCGCCAGCATAATACAATGGAGACTAGGTCCGTGAGAATTTCAGGCTCTATGTGAAGATGTGAATTCAAGGATGTGTTATTGGATTTCAAACTTGAGGCATTAAATACAACTCTTAAACGATTAGTAGGACTATCATACTTAATGATAGGATGATAGTGCAAATAAACTGTTTGAGGAGAATCAACTTCAGAAAACTCCTGAACGCATTCCATATAACCTAACTGTTCATATTTTGTTAAAAAATCAGCGTATGGAGAATACAAAGTGGAATCATTAATCAAACCAGCATGTACACTTTCTAAAACTAACTATGCTCTCTCTACGCACCTCACGATGTGTGGATGAACCTTTAAGCTTTTCAACAGACAGATAATAAGTCTATGGAAGGTTGAATCGAAAGCTTTCCGGGAATCAATCCAGGCCATCGATAGCTAACGCTGATAGTATGCTGCTTCTTTACAGACACATCTATCGATGAGCAGGTTCTTATACAGTTTTTTGCAAATTTACTGTACAAACATGATGGAAGTTTATACAATCAGGACTTATTTTTTTCTCCTAAATTTTTTCATGTCTCTCATTTGTCAACTATTAGTTTCAAACGCTATAAATTACAATAAACAGATGAAGCGTTAAGTAACTTACAATGTTTGAAGCTAATAGTTGAAAAATGAGAAACATTAAATGATTTAGGAGAATTCATTGATGAATGGCTCACAGCCACATTTAGGCATATACATATTTCAAACAATGTTTATTCATGAATAGCTAAATACAACTCTTAAACGATTAGCAGAACTATCATACTTAGGGCCGGTTCCACCAAACTCGGTTAAATCAGTGGTTAACTGACGGCGGTTTAAAGTTAACGCCATAGTTAAGCTTGGATTATCCTGTTGTGCGTTCCACCACATTTTTCGTGGGCGTGGTTAGCTAACCAGATAGTCGTTTCGAAGTAACTCCTATTTTACTTTAAATCATTCGTGTGATTGGCTACCCGTCGGTCGAGTGGAAAGCAAAGCAATATGTCCGTGCGCGCAAATCCAGGTAAGGTTCACGCCACGCTCGTGTCTACACTAACCTAAAAAAAGTGAATGTTGGTGTATGGTTTGTTCGTGATATATTAATATATCACATATAAATTCAAAAACATGTTCTTCGACTTCGTCATCAGACGATCTCAGAACTTCTTCCTGAAACTCCATATTTCACAACGACACTTCAGTTTTTAGGTTAGAGGACGATTAAGTCGCCTTAACCGATCAATTTTGACCGGTTAGATTTAACTGTGGTTGACGCGAGTTAACCGGCCGCTAAAAAGTGTTGGAACGCGTAACTAGGTTTAACGGAGGATTAACTTTTTAATCGAGGTTGGTGGAACCGGCCCTTAATGATAGGATGATGGTGCAAATAAACTGTTTGAGGACCATTAACATCAGAAAACTCCTGAACGCATTCCATATAACCTAACTGTTCATATTTTGTTAAAAAAGCAGCGTTTTGAGAATACAAAGTGGAATCTTTAATAAAACCAGCATGTACCCTTTCTAAAACTAACTATGCTCTCTCTACGCACCTCACGATATGTGGATGAACCTTTAAGCTTTTCAACAGACAGATGATAAGTCTATGGAAGGTTGAATCGAAAGCTTTCCGGCAAGCAATCCAGGCCATCGATAGGTAACGCTGATAGGATGCTGTTTCTTTACAGACACATCTATCAATGAGCAGGTTCTTATACAGTTCTTATACAGTTTTTTGCAAATTTACTGTACAAACATGATGGAAGTTTATACAATCAGGGCTTATTTTTTTCTCCTACATTTTTTCATGTCTCTCATTTGTCAACCATTAGTTTCCAACGCTATAAATTACAATAAACAGATGAAGCGTTAAGTAACTTACAATGTTTGAAGCTAATAGTTGACAAATGAGAGACATTAAAAGATTTAGGAGAATTCATTGATGAATGGCTCACAGCCACATTTATGCATATACATATTTCAAACAATGTTTATTCATGAATAGCTTACTGCCACCTGTATTATAAAAACCCCTAAATTATTATGAAATCTAATTTCTTAATTAAATTAATTAACTTATTTTACATTAATTTTTATTTTTAATTCAAGTAAAAAACTTTTGTTGAGTTAGAATTGAATTGAGCGATGAGCGCCAGCTGCTTTATATCTGCGGGACTTCAACACAGCGAAAGGGTCTTTAAATCTGAGACGGCTGAAAGCCAAATTATATTTAGGGCCGGTTCCACCAAACTCGGTTAAATCAGTGGTTAACTGACGGCGGGTTAAAGTTAACGCCATAGTTAAGCTTGGGTTATCCTGTTGTGCGTTCCACCACATTTTTCGTGGGCGCGGTTAGCTAACCAGATAGTCGTTTCGAAGTAACTCCTATTTTACTTTAAATCATTCGTGTGATTGGCTACCCGTCAGTCGAATGGAAAGCAAAGCAATATGTCCGTGCGCGCCAAATCCAGGTAAGGTTGGGCCACGCTCGTGTCTATACTAACCTAAAAAAAGTGAATGTTGGTGTATGTTTTGTTCGTGATATATTAATATATCACATATAAATTCAAAAACATCTTTTTCGACTTCGTCATCAGACGATCTCAGAACTTCTTCCAAAAACTCCATATTTCACAACGACAATGCCGTTTTTAGGTTAGACGGCGATTAAGTCGCCTTAACCGATCAATTTTGACCGGTTAGATTTAACTGTGGTTAACGCGAGTTAACCGGCCGCTAAAACGTGGTGGAACGCGTAACTAGGTTTAACGGAGGATTAACTTTTTAATCGAGGTTGGTGGAACCGGCCCTTAGCAATTTAAATAAAAGTGAAGCCCTAATCGATTACGAACTTCAGGTTATTAAATATGAAGGAATAAGGTCCTTGTTCTTCATTTGTTTTTCATGGAAGTTATGTCCAAAACAAATGAAAAATATGTGATTCCTAAAAACGCAAGTACAGCGTTATTGCACCCAGTCGCTCAATTGTTTTGTGTATAAAATATAAAGCTTGCTGAATAAAATGGAATTAGTTTGTGTCCATTTTTTTAAACCTATAGTCGGGACCTAATCTACCTTACCGATACTGTTGCCGCCACCGAAAATTGCGGCGACCCTGGCAGAAGTAAGGCGAGCAAAGCTCGAAATCCATTGGAAACAATACAAAATAAATTAAAATTATAAATGCTGTCATAATACACACGCACTTTGAAAACATTGTATGCGATTTAGAACAAACTTATGTATGGTAAAAAATTGTTCAAAATGTGTACGACTTATGGAAGCATTTTATAATTGAGGGGACGGATGCAACAACTCGTTAAGCGCTCGAAACCGCGTAGAAGTATTGACCACTCGGCAAAATCGATCAATGAAAAAAAAGTGGCCGAAACGCAAAACAAAATATACCTTCGTATTCACATTGACGCGACCGACAAATTTTTCTTATCAAACTTTTTCATTCGGATTGTGGAAATGCCAGCGAGTTGAAGTCAACACACGCTGCCGCTGGAGCGCTCTGCCTTTGTTAACTATGCCCTGTTGATCGCAATTCGCGAAACACCGCATTAAGTAACAAAGGCCGATAATCAGAGCGCTCCAGCGGCAGCGTGTGTTGACTTCAACTCGCTGCCATTTCCACAATTTTCAACCGATTTTTTTCAAATTTTCAGGAAAACTTTCCCAAAGTCTAGTGAACAACTTTCTCGCGATAAGTTATTTCAGCTAGCATTTTTTCGATGACCTGCCCGCTGGTTGAAGTTGGCAAAACGCGGTTTTCGATCGGAATTAATTTGTTATTAAACAAAAACAAACATATTACATTTTTAAACAAAGTGCGTTGCTTATAGTCATCGAGTATGTATTGAGAATACGCCATAAAATTTTTAAGCATTTTTATCAACAAACGGCCGAATACTCGGGAGTTGTGTTTTATAAAACGTCGATTTTCGATCGAAAATTTTGTAAGTTTTTGTTGTTTATCTTGAGAAATACTTGTCGAATGAAAAAGTTTGATAAGAAAAATTTGTCGGTCGCGTCAATGTGAATACGAAGGTATATTTTGTTTTGCGTTTCGGCCACTTTTTTTTCATTGATCGATTTTGCCGAGTGGTCAATACTTCTACGCGGTTTCGAGCGCTTAACGAGTTGTTGCATCCGTCACCTCAATTTTACTTTACTTTGCATTGTTTCCAATGGATTTCGAGCTTTGCTCACCTCACTTTTGCCACAGTCGCCGTAATTTTTCGGTGAATCAGCGCCATGGAAAGATAGATTAGGTCCCTATACAACTATTAATAAAAATAAAAAGAAGTACGTTTAAGCATGATCTCTAGGCACATTGCACTGCAAAATGATTTATAATATCGATACAAGATATATATTGTATATTTTGATTGTAACTTATTTTGGAAGAGAAATGAAGCTTTCTTACAAAAAATATATTTTAGGGGGTTAATATTGTTTATTTATCATGAGTTACTTGGGTTCTTGTGTTTTTACTTTCAATGAGGGAAACTAATGCTGAAGGGCTGAATTTATTACTCAAAAGATTCTTGAAAACTGTGTTTGGTTTTTATTAAAATTTAAATGATTCAAGGAAAATGTATTTACAAAAATAGAAATTGCAGATTTTATGTGAACGAAAGCCCAACAATCCAAATAACTTAAAAACTATTAAAAAGGTTATATGAAATTTAAGAATGACCGAGAGTATATTTCATCCACCCTTGAGGGTTTACTAAAGTTATCTGAAGTTCAAAAGCGAGCATTGTTAAAAATGATTGATAAAATCGAGGAAAATATTTGTATTGTTAATTGTAACTAATGAACAATAAAAAATAAAAAATTAAATAACCTGCGAACATTGAGAAAGATTGACGAACTCGATGTGAAAATTCTAAAACGGTTCATCACTTCTTTTTTACGTGAATAATTACAAAAATATTACGAGTGATTGGGAAAAGATTCTCAGAGCACTCACGAGCTTGCCCGACAAATCTGGGAACTAGAAACTAAGTTTGCCTGTACGCTCGTATGTGTGCCTTGAGCTCGTCGGATGAGTGGCTAGAAATTTTATAATATATATTTTGTTTGGGCTCGATGGCTGCACGTGTTTACGCACTCCTGGTTTATGTTTAGAAACTGGTGAGTCAGCAGTCTTTGAGGGTTCGAATCTTCTGAGTTGCGAATTTAATAAATTAATATAAAATTAAATCGCACAAATAAAATTTTTCCTCTTTATGTTTCAGTCTGAAATTTTCAGGAACTGTTCGTAGGAAATTCGAACTTTTCGTAAGAAACTTCGAAATTTATCCATATATTTCTCATAGAAATAAGGATGTAATGTTTCATTTTTTTATCTCGTATCCGAGACCTAGCTACAAGATCGTGACTTCTTCACGGATAAATTTTTTCCGTGTAGCCAGGGGAATATGTTATTAGTACACTTTTTCAAATCTTTTGAAATGTTTGTAAAATAAAATAAATGAAAACTGACAAAATATTTAGGGTTATTTCAAAATTGTAGAGTTTTCTCGAAAACAGTGAAGGTTATGTGAATGTAGGTAAAAATAAAGTTATCTTACATTAATCTGTTGCAGAAAGACGTGAATTTGTTGTTTGAATAAAAATTATATATTGTGCAAGCTCCAAGCTTTTTTTCTTGAAATTCCTTCAAAATTTCCAGGATATCGAGAAGCTCAACAAGGAGAGATGAACAGTTGCACAATGCACAGGCTCCTTTAGATATCCCCCAGTAATCGCTCTGATATATACGCATAGCAATCCTTCTCAACTATTCTCGTATTGTCGATAAGCAATGTTCTTCCCTAGTTGGAACTCTGAGAGATGCTTCTTCGAGTAGACATTCACTTACTTAAACTGCACTGATTAAGTACATTGATGACTACATTTTTCGCGATTTATCCAGTTGATATCACTGCCCGTGTTCTTTTCATCGTCTCGATAACTTTTGAATTGATGGTCGCTCGTGGTTAAGGTAACAGTTGTTCCAGCGCCTTATTTATTATATCTACCGCTGACATGTTTCTCACTGTCCCACATTGTCGGTGTATGGTAACGCTTGGATTATTATGTGGCATATTATCACTACTGTCATTATGTTTTAAAAAAAGCGAAAAAATATTACTTAGCAAAGTCAGATGTAGACGTATGGGAAAATTTATCGCACTGACGAGAAATGTGACATTTCCTAAATTTTTTTTAGTAATTTGTTACTTAGGTGTATTCTAGCATTCGAATGACGCATTCGTAAAATGCTAAAAGTTTATTGATATATTTCAAATATCGTGTTCGAGAGGAAAGCCAAATCGTTTAATATTATGCATCGCAACAGTGCCCTGTTGATGTTTTAAAGCAAACAACCCTGTTTACTATCTCTATTCGTGCATTATTATAGTCCGCAACTTGGATTGTTTCATGAAATACTTTTCGTGATCTGTAATAACCGATGTTTGACTTAACATAACAAATTATAATACCTGGGGTACACTATCCACTGAACGATACCCTAACTTGAGAAAGAAAATGGGCAGAAGTGCAGTTCTTAAAAAGTTGCAAGGTCTGAAATAGATTACTGTTTAAGCAAATGATAGATGAACTCATAGCCTATGAAGTCGCAAAAAATTTTGAACATTAAATATAAATAAGTTTGTTTGTTTACGAAATTGTTTTTCATTGATTGGTGTATGTAATACTACCGCTTAACCTAGCTAATGTTTTTCAACAACAACAAAAATTGTTTTTTGTGTGCCCTATTGTTTACTGATTTGCCTTTTCTTTCGTACAAGTTATTTTTTACCAAACTGCCGTATGCACAATACACCCCAATATCTGTAACGAGTGAGAAAGGAGTGATTTTCTATTATAATATAATATGTTGAAATTAATCAAATATACAGATAAATGCCTGCAAGAGTATTGGTGGAAGGAACACGCACTATGTAATTATAAACGTGTTGAAAAAGCTTTTAAGTAATACTGTGGCAGCCAAAATGAGCTTCACGGGAAGGAAGAAGGCGCAGAATAAAACTGCCTTACATAAAAGGCAAGAAAGTGTGGGAGCTAATAGTCGGTAAGATTTTTTTGAATTTCACAACTATTATATTAGTTGTGCCTACTCACCAGAAATAGTATATTTCGATACAAGAGGCCAACGGGCGTTTAGGTCACTGCGAGTGTGAAGGCGCCGCGTGAACCCGAGCATCGCCCGTGAGAACTCGAGTATCGAACACTATTTTTCTCTATAGAATACTATGCAAAACCCGAGATGTGTAGACTTGAATAAATGTGTGCGGATGGCAGGGGTCTGGGGCGAAGCCCCGCCAGGGTCGAGGGGCGGAGCCCCCCCCCCCCCATAAGACGAAAAAAATAACTCCCAAAATGTTTATCTTTCCTGAAAATAAAAGAAAACATAACACAATCTTGTGTGCTTCCTATATCATTTTTTGTAGATCATCGAAACTTGCAATGATGTCTTCGTCAGCGAAATCCATTTCGATGATTTTTTTTGCCATTTGCACCTTATTCAAAATTCTAATAAACTCTTCAATCTTTTCATGCATCAAATTACTTGAACGAAAATGAACGAAAACAAACTGTGACGAGCGAAACAAACCCAACCTTACCCAAAACGGTGTTCAGATAGTAACCGTTTACGACGCTAGATGGCTACCGGTGGCCAAAACGTAGTAACCGTTTAAGACGCTAGATGGCTACCGGTGGCATTTTGGCATTTTGCCAACCGGTGACAGCGTTTTGGCCATCGATGTTGGGGTTTGCTCCTTGCTTTCGCGCACTGTGCGGAATCGGTGGGCAAACGAGGGTTTTGCATGTATGTGTAAAGAAAATTAATGTTTTGAAAGCAATCAGTAACTCTCTAAATGATAGTGCCAGCGTAAATGTAGTCGACTTATGGAGTAGGTCAAGTCACTGATGCTGCTGGCACATAAGTAATATATTAATATAATTGGAATTATATTGTTCAGTTAAAATACATAATTCGACTATTAAATCGAATATCACAACTAACCTTCGGTATATACGATCATTATTATTATACCATTAAGCCATTTTCCTTTCGAGGTAGGCGTGACTCACTCGGTGAGGAAGGGAGTAATGTGAGGAAGGAGGTATTGATTTTTTAGATTGATCTGGAATTCTCGCGTTGTTTATTTATTTAAATAATACGTTCGTTCCGCAGCACCGCTCCGACCCAGGTTGCTGATCAATCTCTCTAGCGATCACCCTAAGTGAAGAGCCTCACAATGCCGTCATGTGAAGTTCCCCACTCGAGATCATTAGTATCCAAGGTCTTTTGTTTCAGGCGTCATTCACTCTACTGACACTCTTTTTATAAACTATTTGTCGGCACACTTTTCTGTCCTGAGATACATACTTTGCTTGCTTCCCTCACGTCTATGAATTTGTTCATGCAATTTCTCGTGTTTCTATGGCTTCTTATGTCCCTTCGAGTTAGGGTCTCATTTCCACATTCTAACCATTCCTTCAGCGATCTGCCTCTGGGCACACCGCCATTTACACAGAAAAAACAGAAGATAAACTTTACATCGATTTCCGACGAAAGATTATCTGCAACAAAAATTAACTTCAAAGGATAAACTTTACACAAATATCGGTTGAACTTTCTTTTGTTTTTCATGACAAACACATGTATTTTGAAAGAAGCGAAGTTGGCTAAACAAAACTTTATCGCTCTAAAAAATTTCCTGCAACAAATTTTATTCTTAGTTTTTTCTGTGTACTTTACCTTGATATACTTGTTTCGTTAGTCGTTCATCTTTCATTCTCTCAACATGCCCGAATCATCTCAACCGTTTACTTTCCCATATGTCAACTAGTGCCTCTTCTGCACCACATTCTTTAAGGATTATCTCGTTACTCACTTTGTCCATCAGTGTTTTCCCGCATATTATGCGCAGGGAGTTCATGACAATGGCGTTAATTTTACTCTTATCCTTTTATTGACAGGTCCATGTCTTGCTACCGTATAGCACAGTTGGTACAAATATAGAATTATGTATTGCCATTTTAGCTTTATTTGATATATTTTTACTTCTGATAATGGACCCTGCTCTACCGATAACCTTCTTTCCCGCGTTTGTGCGTCTATCTAACTCCCCATCTGTCTTTTCGTCACTTGTGAATATAGGCTACCCAGATATACGTACTTATCAACTTATTCTATTCTCTCATTATTTGAGACCATATTGCGTATTGTACTCTCATTCTTTCCTTCAAGCACCATAATTTTTGTTTTATTTGTGTTAATTTTGAGACCCATGCCTCTCATACTTGTATTCAGTTTGTTCAACATTCTTTGCAAGTCTTCGATTGATTCTGCCATAGCAACCTTATCATCTGCGAACGCTAACCCACGTGCCATGAGGACATAACGCATCTGTGTCTAGCACCTTGCATAATATCGGACTATTCACTTAGTTTCCCATTAACCCTTACACTCAATTTGCTACCAGCATATATTGTTTACTATATTCAATATATGAAATCGTATTTAGCCCGCTCGTTCAAAGATTCGTTCGCTCGCTCGTTTGTATGTCCGATAGATATTTGTCTTTGCCGCCGATAGTTTGCATTACCCGCGCGCAGCTACTACTTATCCCTTCTCAGTTACCTCAGCTACTTAACTCTTCTTACGATTTTTTTAAAATGAGATAATATAGATTAGGGTGGGTCGAAAAAACAAGAAATTGGAATTTCAATTTGGGACCAAAGGGAAAAGTTGTATTTTCATATCACAACTACCTGAAAAAAAAAACTTTTCAAAATCGAATAATGTTAAGGCCTGCCCCACGCGAAAAATGTACCAAAAAAATAGGTTTTTCTCATTTTTCTCTGAAAGTATTGATTTTGTTGAAAAATGTTATCAAAGAAGTTTCTAGATCTCGGCGAAATACATTTTTTTTATTTCACTTGTTTTTGCGTACGATCAGACGTTTTCAAGGAAAATCGAAATAACGAGTTAAAAAAGTGGAAAATGCAATATTAAAGTAAATTCTGCAACCTCAAACAGGTAAATTTTTATTTACTGTCAGTTTATATGCTGAGGTGCAACTCTCTGCTTGTTCCAATGATATAAAAAGCAACCAAGGACTCACGACGAGGACGTGGTTGCATATCGACTGTCCCGAAGAATAAGTCACTAACCAATTTTTCCGAAAACAGAGCCAACAGCCATACCACGCTGAAAAAAACCAGTTCTCGTCAGATCACTGAAGTTAAGCAGCGTTGGGCGCGGTTAGCACTTGGATGGGTGACCATTCGAGAAAACTGAGTGCTGTTGGCACATCGTGGGTGTGGTGAGCCCACACTTGTAGTTATTTACTACAAGTTATCAACCTAGAAACACTACCCGAATCGGGTAGTGTCACGCCTACCCCGAAAGGGAAATGGCTTAATGGTATACATAGAGCGTATGAACTGTATTATGCTTCGCTATCGTGTCGTATCTCCATTTAAAAATACATAGAGATACGACACTCTAGCGAAGTAAAATACAGTTGATACACTCTGTATACGGAAAACTTTGTTAGTGACTTATTCTTCGGGACAATCGATATAGAGTCCCACCGCAGTCCGTCCCAACCACACACATTTCAGGGTTTAATGCTATATGCTACTCCTTACCTCAGTTTCTTTTTGGAAAATTTGTAATATGCTTTCGTTTCCATCTTCGGCATTTCCTGTCTTGATCGCAACCGTATCCATACGTTGAGTGTGGCATGGAAAGCGGAGAGCTTCATTCACAAGGGGATGTCTTCGATCATTAACGAAAGATCTAAGAGCATCATCAGAAATATGAGCAAGAAATGGTGGAGCTGTGAATCTGTTGAAGTTTTGTTTCTTCCGATCTACGATGTCGCAATATTCTTCCGGATCACTCAAGGATGCTGGTATACGAAGTCATTGATAGAAATAGTTTCTGCGCACACCCTGAAACGATTTTACTGGCTATGATTTGTGATGATACGCTATCCGTGAGGGAAAAGGGATTGCAAATTATACTGAAAGCAAGAGACGATGAGAAAAAGAAAACTCGTAATTCAAGAAGCAAACCAACAGCAGGATAGGAAACAAGTTTCTAGAAAAAGATGAAGACCCCGAAAATAAAAGATCAGTCAACTTCCGTTACGAACTTTTCAAAAACCAAAATTAAAATTTAACGCAACAGAATATTACGACATGGTAGATTAGAAGAAACAAAACTTCAAAACATTCACAGCTCGACCATTTCTTGCTCATATTTCTGATGATGATCTTAGATCTTTTGTTAATGATCGAAGGCATCCCCTTGTGAATGAAGATCTCCGCTTCCCAGGCCACACTGAAAGTGTATAGCGGTACGTCAAAGCAGTAACAGAAGCTGCTGCTTCTGTTTGTGTATAAAAAAATCGAGATCGATTCATAAGGGCACGGTTGCGATCAAGACAGGAAATGCCGAAGATGGAAACGAAAGTGTATTACAAATTTTCCAAAAAGAAACTGAAGTAAGGAGTAGCATATAGCATTAAGCCCTGAAATGTGGGTGGTTGGGACGGGCTGCGGTGGGACTCTATATGCAACCACATCCTCGTCGTGAGATATTAGCCGGAGATATTATGCGATCTATTGAGCCCAAGATCAGTTTTAAAATAAAATTATTTTGCCTTTGACGTTAAAAAAACGGTTGTAGCGCTTCGTCATGCAGTAGCGACTCGTCCCGGCTAACGTAGTTCATGCGGGATTTAGGAATTGTCTGAAATTTTCATAATATATAGAGGAAATAATTATGCAACGACCTTGCAATTTTTAACTCGATGTTGAGTCTGTGAAGGTAGATATTATCTATTGAAAACAGTACCTTTCACATGGGTCCCCATTTAAAAGGTACTAGTTTAATAGTTAATGAAGAAAATTTCCTGTCTTGAAAAGTACTCTTTTGTGTATAGAATAATAAAACCAATTTGAGTGAATCAGCTTAAACAGTCAATTTTCGAGTCCCTAGCTGTAAAAATATTTAAAAAAATAAGTATTCTCTATTATTTCCCACACTTTGATCGAAATATTTACGTTAGTACAAAAGTAACTTATGTTTTCACAAAGTGATCGAAACTAAGCACATTTT
>CAKNYM010043233.1:2601-18860 GCA_932195095.1 Andricus curvator
CTGGCAAAAAAACATAAACGCCAATATTTTTTTTCAATAATTTTTTTTCCAAAAAATTTTTTTCAACAAATTTTTTTGTTTTCAAATTTGTTTTCAAAATTTTTTTCTCAAAATTTTTGTTTCAAAACTTTTTTTTCACAACATTTTTTTTCAAAAATTTTTTTGGACAAACTTTTTTTTTCAAACAAATTTTTTTTTTCAAACATTTGAAAAAAAAAATTTTCAAAAAATTTTTTTTTTTCAACTTTTTTTGAAAAAGAATGTCTTTACTCCACTCTATGCGATATAAAATTAGTATTTTTCGTTACCTCCTCCTAGCAACTTTTTCGGACGGGCGTTGCAAAAAATAGCGTGTGATACACGTGCGCATAGGTGATTGGTAACTCGTGTGATTGCATCATTCGCCTGCGGCTTATGCTGCAAAATTCACACTCGCACAAAATCACCTATTTTGCGCACTTGTATCACAAATAACTATTGCGCGTGAACTTTTGTTTTTCCACGCAATTAAAATAACTCCATAGGTTATTTTAGTATAGGGAAATAAATCAGTGGACAGTGAGCTGAAAGCCTATAGCTATAGAATATTTTGAACGAATAATTATTAGGATTTTCTAATTTCAGACAAATTTATTATTAAATGTTCACTGAAATTCACTGTTAAAAGCCGATCCACAAAAATACGACGCAGAATGCGGTGTCTTTTTGAGTTGCAACAAAAATGAGACAGGGAGACAAATGAGGACAAAATGAACATTTTTTATTGCTCGAAATGGGTTGCAACAAAATTCATACGAATGGGGTTTTGTGTGCTAATGTATATCGAATAGGAACCCAGTGGGCGAAAAAATTAAGGATGTCCTAGAGACGTCTTCGGGACATCCCTAAGACGTCTTTTGGAACATGTCTTTAGGACATCCTAGAGATGCCTTCAAGACGTCCAATGTCAGTACGAAAGATGTCCTGAGAACGTCCTATGTCTTTAAGACGTCTTTAGGACATCTTTAGGGCATTGGACGTCTTAGAGACGTTCATTGGACTGACATTGGACGTTCTGGGGACGTCCCAAGGACGTTCTTTGCATGTTCATGGTTTTGTGCCCACTGGGAATAAGCTTCCAATAAAAACGGTACTTACATAAATGTTCGCAATCAGTAGGCATGGATCGGTTACAATTATCTTGTTGAAAACGGTCGTGTCACTCAAGTTAAATTGAGCAAGAGAACTTAATCGTAGTCTGCAACGAAAAACAATAAATGCAAGAGAAGGTAAACGCGTTACACATATGTGTAATGAGCATCTTATGCTCGTGTCGCCCTGCGCGGAATCCGAGCACTTGAAAATGACAAACTATACCACAGGACAACTATATATTTTCAAGGTAGGTATAATGAGGCACTAGAATCTAGATTATTATTAAGAAAAGACAGGTATAGCTTTTTTTCACGAACTCCAGTGATTTTCTCTCGCGGAAATGATAATAAGGCCGATAGAATATTGATAGCAATATATTTTACACAGTCATTCCCGGCATCAAACCTCCCTCTCGACATTGGTTAAACACAGTGAATACACGACCTAAGTGTTGGGTCGGGCGGGGTCAAAAGTGCCGGAATTTACTTTTTGTCCGACCCCCCTTGAAAACGCGCCATTGCAGGCTCGTAAAGCAGGCGTAATGTGGCCGCTTCCAGCCTAGAGACGTTCGCACATGCGCACTCCGCCGCCGGGCCGAAATGAAACTCTGCGCCCGCTGCATGAAACTTTACGCCCACTAGATGAAACTTTACGCGCGCTACATGAAACCTTACACCTGCTACATAAAACTTTACGCCCGCTACACATACACTGCACCATGCAAGTGAGAGTATGGAGGAAATTATCTTTATCCTAAACAAAGTTTGTATCGCTGGAACCCACAGTCTCCCTTCTCCAAAGTACGCTATTTCTTCCTTTCACTTATAATTTAAAATTTTCAAGTACACCAAACATGTTCTATTGCTTTACATGCTTTTTCCAAGGAGAAGACAAAAAGTATCATCTGTATCAAGGGCGTACGGCTATTTTGCCTCGTGTGACTGCGGCGCTCACTTCGCTCGAGCGGCAAATTCAAACTCGTAAAAATAGCCTTCTTTACGCCCTCGATACACAATGCACTATTTTATAACACTGTGTCCAAATGAAATTAGGCATTGCCTTGGTTTTTGCTTAAAAACATATTTAACACAATACAGTTCCAAATTATAATCATAATACATTTATATGCATTCCATTTATTATGTTATATATTTTTCTAAACACTGTCTAATTGTACTTCTAGCCCCACGGGTAGGTTGAAATGTTTATAGTCGTGGGGTAAAAAGTGCTAAAATGAATAAAACAAAATGTTTTTTATTTTAAATTGCACAGAAGACACTACATAGAAAGAATCAAGCACCTTTTTGGTGAATTTTGTAGAACAATTTATTTTGTCATTTCTTCAAAATAGCACTTAATTAAAAAAGGAATTTATCCTCTTACCAAAAATAAGTTTAAAAACTGTCGCTGTATGATATTTTTTCTGAAAACACATTAATTACGATTTTTATAAGGGTAGCAGTGCATTTTGCATACCCAGTATTCTAGATAGCAGACGATAATCAATTTTTTTTCGACAGCTAGTGATTTTGAACAGTAAGCTATCTGCACTACAAGAATACACAATTACGCATCAAATTACACCTTATTCATGGAAATGCACTGTTAAAAATGTTTGCAATTTTAATATACATTTAATATACATTTGTATATTAAATCTAAAACCTAGGTATACGGAATCGCCATTAAGAGACTATGTTATTAAATTTCATATACCGCATATTGATCATTTATCAGAAAAGTCCGATATTTGCACTTTACAAAAATTAAAAACAATTCTGGCAGCAATTTTCAATTATAAATGATCAAAAAGAATATTTTCTATTAGATGAATGTAAACTACACTGGTTTTTCAGAGACAAGTTCAATTAAACAAATAATTAAGAAACCTAACCTCCAAGCACCTGTACTCACGTTAAAATTCTAACGTTCGCAGCGAATTTTAGGAATAATTCCACCCGTACGTTGCACTTTAATTGTAAGTAAGAATTTAGTCGACGAATGTAAGGTTATTGCTTTAGTTTTTAAAATTTGACAAGATCTGAAGGTATCAAAGGACTTGTTGTTTTCACGCATTCTGTTTTACCGACTTTAATATACATGTATATTAATTTTACAACATGATGGTATATTAAAATTAATGTACGGTATGTGCAAATGAATTTACTCACATGTATATTAAATTTCGATCAGATTTTTTTAACAGTGTGGTACGTAGGAATAAGTGTTGGTAGCAAAAAGAAACTGTGATGACAGAACTACTTTCTGCACAAGAAAACAACTTAACCTTAGCCATGATCTCAAAAAGAGCTGTCAGCGGCTGCCAACGGCTATCAGGAGTTCATGGTGATTCGGCTTATCGGCGGAAGGTGTAAACTTGAGTAATGAGGTATTTCTTTTTGTATTAACATATGTGGCACTTTTTCCCGTGGCACTTTTGATCCAGCTTTACCCTACATCACAAACGGTCACGCATCCGAGTGCTAGCTCCGCTCGAAATAGCGCAGCTAATGCCGTAGGTTATTGTTAGAATAGCATATAGATGTTTTCAAATTAACTTTGGAATTCGACACAGGTCAACTCCGCGTTTCAAATTTATTAATTATAATATGTTACCGTGACGAGCAGTTGCTTCTTAACACTAGAAGTACCGGGCGGGGTCAATTGACCCTTTTCGATTTTTAAAGTGGTAAATCTCAGCAGCGGTTGCTTGCAGAGAGATGGCGTTCTGTGACTTTTATTTATTTCTAAATAGGAGTATTTGACCATTTTTTCGGAAATATTGGATGCGCATTTTGAAAAAAATCGAGTTTTTATAGTCTGTTACCGGCAGGGGTCAATTGACCCCTATCGCGTCTTGGCTGGTATTTCATTGCAAAACATTTTCGGACTATCAGTTCTACTACCAGTGTATAACGTTCTACGTATACAGGGTGTTTTTTTTAACTTGAGACAACGAAATATCTCAAAAAATACGCATCCTACGGAAAAAATGTCTGGAATAAAAACTTTTTATTTTCGAGGGGGAAAAAAGATTTGCTAAAATTTACCCCACCCCCACCCCCACAGGAGACAGGGGTGGGGTAACTTTGTAATTTCAAATAGCAACCCCAATTTTTTATCACAGATTCAGATTCTCCTTTACGAAATACGTAAGTTTTATTCGGAAAATTTGTTTTGATTCGCGATACATGGCGCTGCAATTGCGAAAAATGAAATTGTTGACACTACTTTTAGCTCTACCCAGGAATAACGACGCGGACGTAGTAGTTGTCTATTCCCTTCGCGGTGCTTAATTTCGGTGAGTCCCCTTGCCTCTCACCATCCATCGGGGTGCTTGAACTTTTGGCAACGGGACAGTAAAAGTGATAAAACTGTCGAAAACCATTCCCGAATGCAGTTGGTTGACGACAATCGATTTTGGATGTAGAGATTACATATCATCGAGTCTCCACTGTCTACAATCCTCGACGTCATTCCGGCCGAGCGATAACCGCTTCTGTCCGTGCTTAACGTTTATTCATTAGGAAGGTTGATTGTGTTCATTTGATTTGGGTGTGTTGGTTGCTTTCGTTTGGGGTATTGTTGTTGGTCACGTTCGTTTGAGTTGGTTTAGGTGTCGTTGTATTTCCTCATTACCTTACTTCATTACTTTTACAATGGAAATTCTATCTCAGCAACAGAAGATTGAAATGATTCTCATTTATGGAGAAAGTGGCAGGAATATCAATGATGCTCTCACGCTTTATGCTCAACGCTTTCCAGAAAGTGTTCCTTCACGCGCTTCTTTTTACCGGGTTGTCCGAAACTTCATCACTGACGGCAGTGTACAACCGAAAAAAAGGAAGCGTCAAGTAACAGTTACTGGAGTTGATAATGAAATTGCAACTTTAGCTGCAGTCACTCATGACCCTCATGTTAGTACTCGACAACTAAGCTGCGATTCCGGAATGTCTCTATCCAGTGTTTGGAAGGTATTAAAACGTAATAATTATCATCCGTATCATATTTCACTGCATCAAGAACTTCATGGCAATGATTTTCAGAACCGAGTGACATTTTGTCAATGGGCGGTTCAGCAGATACAAGGAAACCCGAATTTCTTTTTTCTAGTACTCTTCACAGACGAGTCGTCTTTCACAAACTATGGTAACGTTAATCGGCACAACATGCATTATTGGAGTGTAGAAAATCCACATTGGTTGCGTGAAGTTGAGAATCAGCGTCCATGGTCCGTGAACGTTTGGCGTGGAATAATTGGAGATCAACTTATCGGTCCGTATTTTATTGATGGAAATTTGAACGGTGAAAAATATCGTAACTTTTTAGAAAATCAACTTCCAATATTGCTGGAAGACCTAAGCTTGGAAGTGCGACACAACATGTGTTTTCAA
Organism: Andricus curvator; assembly: GCA_932195095.1. Taxonomy (NCBI): domain Eukaryota; kingdom Metazoa; phylum Arthropoda; class Insecta; order Hymenoptera; family Cynipidae; genus Andricus; species Andricus curvator. The sequence continues at coordinate 8,130 of CAKNYM010043233.1, forward strand.
CATGACGGTTGTCCAGCACATTATGCGGCAATCGCGAGGGAAGTACTTAATCGCGAATTCAATGGACGATGGATCGGTAGAGGAGGTCCAGTAAATTGGCCTGCCAGATCGCCAGATCTTACGGCGCCGGATTTCTATTTGTGGGGTTATCTAAAGAATCGCGTGTATCAAGAAGTGCCCACAACTCGTGATAACATGATCGAGCGAATCAGGTCTGCTTGTGCACAAATATCACCAGACACAATTCGCAGTTGTGTGGAATCTTTCAAAGCTCGGATTAACAAGTGCATCGAAGTGCGAGGACACCATTTTGAGCACTTATTGTAAAATAATTAATCGAAATCAAGCATCCCTGTGCTGAGAGGCAAGGGGACTCACCGAAATCAAGCACCCCAATGGATGGTGAGAGGCAAGGGGACTCACCGAAATTAAGCACCCCGAAGGGAATAGACAACTACTACGTCCGCGTCGTTATTCCTGGGTAGAGCTAAAAGTAGTGTCAACCATTTCATTTTTCGCAATTGCAGCGCCATCTATCGCGAATCGAAACAAATTTTCCGAATAAAACTTACGTATTTCGTAAAGGAGAATCTGAATCTGTGATAAAAAATTGGGGTTTCCATTTGAAATTACAAAGTTACCCCCACCCCTGCCTCCTGTGGGGGTGGGAGTGGGGTAAATTTTAGCAAATCTTTTTTCCCCTCGAAAATAAAAAGTTTTTATTCCAGACATTTTTTCCGTAGGATGCGTATTTTTTGAGATATTTCGTTGTCTCAAGTTAAAAAAAACACCCTGTATAGTAAAGCGCTAGGAATAACCACATTTGAAGTAAGTTGAAATGCACGGCATATACTCGGATCGGGGAGTACAGCGGCACCAAACGATTTAGCTTGCTGTTGCAGTAGCAGCAGAAGCGACGTCGGTAGAACTACGCTGGGGTAGCCGAGCATTTTCACTTCTTTGTTGTACTGTTTCAGGACTCACTACTATTCTCCACTTATATTAACGATGTAATATGAATATAGCATACTTCTATCATTATCTTTTGACGGTAGAAACTGTTTAAAATCATTATTTGACACCCAAGGCAGGTAGGGGTCAATTGACCGCTCGTGGTAATCAAAGGTGGCAGAAAATTCCGGTATTTCTAGTCTTAAACACCAATTTTCGTCTTGAGGTGGACATACACGCCTTGAGGTATTTTACAGAAATAATTCATTTGTATGGTTTATTATATATACAATATATGGAATTGCATGTTGGAGGCGGAAGTGAGAACGTGTTTAGTGACAGGTGTGGAGAGAATTTTACGGAGTTTTTGTGGAAAGTGGGAGTGGAGTGTGAGGGTGGAAGCCGAGGAGGTGAGTAGAGTTGTGTGGGGTGAATTGGGGAGATAAAAAGTGAGTTTCAGCGTGGGTGTGAGGTGGGATTTAGTTAGATAGAGAAAGTGAGGTTAGGTTGGCAAGTAATCGGGGGAGTTCGTGGTCAGGAGTCTTGGGCTTTCGAGGGGTCAAGCGTGGTTCTCGCAGACTTAGGGGATGCTAAGGGAGAGAAAGGGGTGTGTGCAGGGATTGTGAGGAATTGAAGAAAAAAAAGGGCAAAAAAAAAGGAAAATTTGGCAGCGAAAGACGACAACATTCTGCAGAGACATCTGTCGGTTGCGGAAGGTACTGCATGGAGAGGTCCCAGTTACCGGCGGCAGAGCGGGAGGGAATTTTCTACAAGCCACGACGGCCAACAACACGTCGCCCGGTGTCGAGCGGTGCGTCGGGGAGAGGGAGAAATCGGGACGGTGGCAACGAAGGAAGCGAGAAGGTAAGGGAGAAAGCGTCAAGCGCAAGTGACGGGGAGGATCTCTGCAAAAAGGAAGAGAGACAGCCAAGAGAGTCAAGAGAGGGGATGTTGGAAAAGGAGGCTCTCGGGATGTTGTTAGGCGAGATCAGGGGGCTGAGGGAGGACGTAAGGGGGACTAAGGAGCAGATGGAAGGCATGAGGGAGGACTTGAGAATCAGAGATGAGAAATGGGAAAAGGAGGTGAAAGAGCTGAGAGTGAGAGCAGATGGGTTAGAGAGGGAAAGAAAAGAAAAAGAAGTTAAAATAAAACAGATGGAAGAGGAGATTAGGGTGTGGAAAGAAGGGACGGAAAAAAGGCTTAAGAAGCTGGAGGGCAGGACGGAAATGGAAATAGGAGATGGGGGTAATGGGGGCGAGATTGAAGGTATTTGGGAGAGGGTAAGGAATATGATAGAAGAGAAAGTGGGAGAGCGTAGGAATGAAAAGGAGGAGAGGGCGGATAGGGAAAGGATAAGGGCAATGGATTTGAGAATGAAGAGAAAGGAGAAGGCAGACAGGAGAAACAATATTGTGATAAGAGGGTTGAAGATGAAGAGCGGGTAAGAAAGGGAGGGCGTGGAAGCGCTGCTACAGAGCATAGGGTCGAATAAAGGCAGGGTAGAAAAAGTTGAGTTGGAGGGGAGAAAGAAGTGGCGGTTGTGGAGATGGAGAGCTGGGAAGAAAAGTTGGGGGTAATGCGAAATAAAAATAGGATAAAGGATAAGGAAGTTTTCATCGATCACGATTTGACGAGAAAGGAAAGGGATGCACAATGAATGCTGTACGACAGGGCTAGGAGGGAGAGGAGTGAAGGGAGATCGGCGAAGGTAGGATATCGGAAAATAAAAATAGACGAGAAAGTGTGAGTGTGGGACGAGGAGAAAGAGGTGTTGAAGGAAGTGCAGGGGAATTTGTTTCGTAAGAAGTAAGGGGGTGGGGGTAATGCAGGGTAGAGGAGTTGTGAAGGTGCTTTACTGGAACGTAGCAGGGGTAAAGAAGAAGGACGAGGAGTTCTGGAGGTATATCCAGGAATTTGATGTGGTGGGACTGATAGAGACGTGGGTGGAACGTATAGGTGGAGACTCCAGGAGGCGGTCAGAGTGAAGAAGAAAACAAGGGCTAGTGGGCGAATTATAACGGGGGTTAGGGATGGATTAGAGGAAGAAGCTCACGGAGAGGAAGAGGGGGAGGGAGTGCTAATGAGGAAAGTAAAGATAGGAGGGATAACGTGTAAGTTTGTGACAGTGTACAATAAGGATGGGATGGAAAGAATTAAAGAAAGAGTGGAAGACCTGTTAGGTGAAGGAGAGGAGGGTATAATGGTACTGGTTGGGGACTTTAACGCGAGCATGATGAGGGAAGGGGGCCTTTACAGGGAAGCGGAGTGCTTCGAAAGGCATTCGAAGGATAAGTTAATAAATAAGGAGGGGGAGATTCTAAGGGACTGGATGGAGGATAGAGGCTGGGCGGTGGCAAATGGTATGGCAACTGGGGACGAAGAGGGAGAATACACATACGTAGGTAAGGTGGGGGTATCGGTAATAGATTATGTAGTCATGAATATGCAAGGGTGGGAGGAGATGGAGAGATTCGCAGTAGAAGGGAGGGTAGAATCAGACCATCAGCCATTAGGGTTGTGGATAAGTGGTGAGAACGGCGGAAGGCAAGGTGGGGAGAAGCGTCGACGGGGGAGAGGATTAGCTGGACAAGGGAGGCGATAGAGAAGTATAAGGAGCAGTTAGGGAAGGTACGCTTCGAAGGGGAGACGGTGGAAGAGATATGGGAGGTTTTAAAAGAGAAAGGGAAAGGGTGCGTGCAAAAGAAGGTATTCAAAAAGAAGAAGAAAGGAATGGTGAAGCCATGGTGGGATAGGGAATGTAAAATGATGAAAAGGAAGGTGAAGAGGAAGTATAAGAAGTGGAAAGAGGGTGAGAAGAAAGAACAGGAAAAGGAGAAAGAGCTGGAGGAGGAGTTAGGAAATGTTAAGACAGAGGGGGACGTCTGGAAGATAATAAATAGGTTTAGGAAGCATAGAGTAGGGATAAGCGAGAAGATAGGGAGTGAGGACTGAAGGGAGTTTTTTAAAGTATAATTTCAGGGCTCAGATTCAAGGAAGAGAGATGATGGGAGTAAAAGAACGGGGGAGGCAGAGATGGCGGAGTTGAATGACGAGGAGATAAAGAAACAGATAAGGAAGTTAAGAAGGTCAAAATCAGCAGGGCTGGATGGGGTAGAGAATGAAGCATGGCTGTTTAGTACACAAGAGGTTAGGGAGAGGCTGAAGGAGGTAGTGAAGAAAGTATAGAGGGGGGAGGGATTCCCACGAGGGTGGAGAGAAGGATTAATAGTACCTCTGTATAAGAAAAGTGATAGGGATAGGCAGGAAAATTATAGGGGGATTACGCTAATGAATACGACGTATAAAGTATACGCGATGGTAGTAGCGGAGAGGCTGCGGAAGGATGTCGAGGGGAAAGGAATATTGCCAGAGACGCAGGCGGGCTTTAGGGCAGGTAGGAGTACTATCGAAAATATCTACGTTCTGCAGTACGTGGTGGATAGAGAATTAGCGAAGAAGGGGTCGAGAGTGTACGCGTGTTTTGTGGATCTGAAAGGCGCGTTTCCGTCGGTGTATAGGGGGAGGTTGTGGGAGGCGATGGAAGAGAGGGGAGTGGAGAGAGGCCTGATCGAGAGGGTAAGGGAGATATATGAAGAAACCAAAGATAAGGTAAGAGGAGGACAGGGGATTTCGGAGGGATTCTGGGTGGATAGGGGGTTAAGACAAGGGTGTCCGCTTAGCCCGACGCTTTTTGCGATTTTAATTGCGGATATGAAAAGTAAGCTGGAGGCCGGAGTGGTAGGAGGAGTCAGGATAGGAGGGGTTAGAATTTGGTCGCTAGCGTATGCAGATGACATAGTGTTGTTGGCAAAAAGCGAGGAGGCCTTAAAGGAAATGATGAAGAGGTTGAGAAGATACCTGGATAAGAACAGGTTAGAACTGAATGCGGGAAAGTCCAGGGTTATGGTTTTCAGAAAAGGAGGTGGAAGGGATAAGGAAGGGGAGTGGAAGTGAAATGGAAAGGCGGTGCAGGCGGTGAAAGAGTTTGTGTACCTGGGCTTCTTGTTTCGGAGGAATGGCGGAGTGGATGGTCACATAAAAGAGAGAGTGAGGAGGGCAAATGTGGTGATGAAGCAGGTGTGGGGGTTGGGAAAGAAGTTATTCGCAGATAATTTTTGAAGGAGAATGAAATTGTTTGACTCACTAGTGATGTGTGTGCTATTGTATGGAGTAGAGGTGTGGGGGTGGAAGGAAAGCGAAGAGGTAAATAGGGTACAGGAGAGGTGTGTAAAGTGGACACTGGGGCTGGCAAGGAACACGCCTAATTATATTGTCAGGAGGAAGACGGGGAGAACGAGTGTAGGGATTCTAGCGGGGAGTCGCGCGTGTAAATATGAGGAGAAATTTTTGGAAGAGGGGGGAAGTAAGCTGGTTAGGGAGTGTTGGTGGGAGAATGAGAACAGGAGAGGGGGTGGGAAGATGGAGGTTGAAAGAGAAAGGTATTTTAGAACGAATGGACTGCATATGGAGGAATTGAGAAGGATGCATGAGGAAGGAAGGAAGGTATATCAGTTGGTTAAGAAAAACAGCATGGAGAGAGAGAAGACAGCAGGGGAAGAGAGAATAAGAGAGACAAGGTTTAATGGGAACTATGTGTGGATTATGCCAAGGGCGAGAGCGCAATATTTGTGTGAGAAAGGAGAAAAAGGAAGTCAGGAGCTTATAGCGAGGATGAGATGAAGGTGCATGGAGGGTTTCAATAGGTTCTGGCTCGCTAGGGAAAAGAGGATGTGTGAACTATGTGGGAAGGGGGAGGCAAGAGTGGAGCACTGTTTGGAGGAGTGCGTGGAGGTGGAAAGGAGTGGGATAAGAATGGAGGTATTGATGCATGAAAGGGGGGACAAAAGGGCAGTAGCATGGGTGAAAGGAGTATTGGGTAAGATGGAGAAGAAGAGAAGGAAGGAGGAAGAGGAATGGAAAAGGAAAGATTGTAAATAGAGGAGGAAGTAAATATAAGTAAATGTAAATATTGTAAATAGTAGATAAGTATTAGGTATTAGTCGCGGAGGCAGAGTTTGGTAATGCGAGGCAAGCAAGGAAGTAGGGACCATTTAGACCATTTTACAACGTTTAAGATTGACATAAAATGTAATTTTTTCTGACGATTAAAAATTTTAATGACGGAACTTAGAAATTTGATCGTGAACTTTGACCATTTTTTAATAATAAATTTTTTCAAACTTTCATGTAAGGTTTGGTTTTAAGGTGTTTCAGACCATTTTACAACGTTTAACATTGACATAAAATGTAATTTTTGCTGAACATTTAAAATTTTAATGACGGAACTTAGAAATTGAAAATTGTTACTTTGACCTTTGCTTCCGATTACCGTCCCAGTCTTTTGCATTGCAGAAGACGGTGCTCATGTGGGACAGCACTTCCTCTTCGGTTGCATTGAATTTATCTCGAACGGAATTTTGCCGATAGCACGATGTTTGCGAACTCGCGGTTAGCTTCTTAATTTTTGCATTTATTATTAACGGGTTTAGAATATATTATACGGTCGAACACTCCCAGCACATTTGCAACACAACAGCACGAAGGAAAACAAAAATTAAGGTTATGTTTTTGGTTATATTACATCTAGCGCATATTGCTTGAGATGGCGCTGCGAAGCGGTTATATGACGTCACAGTACATAGCCCGGTCTGGTACGAGTCAGGGCCACAGAATTCTTCCTATCGGGACCAGATAGTACACATCAGATCAGGCCCTAGTCGGTAATCGGTAATATATATGGCGATTTCTGCACGGGTATGTCCTTGTAAATGTATACAACTCTTTAGGAAAGATATAATTTTTATCCATAAAATCAAATAATGATGTTCTTTAATTTATGTAAGTAACTTTATAGAAGGACAAGAAATTTTTCAACGGTACAAGCTCTTAGGAAAATTATAATTACTACTAAAAAAAATCCAACTTTTAACGAAAAATGCGTTCAACGTATTGAACTGAACCCCTCTTGAGCCTGAAAGAAACATGAGCTTCCTCATTCTTTATAAAGTTTTTTTTTTTATTTTCATATCAACTTAAAATTCAGAGCATATTTAACATATTAATATTTTCAATAAAATACTTTTCCAGTCTCTAAGTTCCGAAGGAGTTAACCCTATAACAACATTTTTCGTCAAATAACACTACCATTTACTGGATTGTATCTCCCCAATAATCTACATCTGAAGCTTTGCGAACTTATCACTTACGAGTACGGGGTGGCCGCTGGACGAAAAACCGAGGAAATGGCAGTGAATTTATTTTTTCACAGGGAAGTTTACAAATTCTTAGAAGAACAATCTATGAAATCACTTGGAATATCACAAATATCATATCACATGATATAATTCAATTAAAAATAAGTTCGATTTCAACTTTTTTTTAATGTTGAGGTCGGTTAACTGTTTCAATTACTACATCATTCAGTTTATAACGTTTAATTCTAAAATCTTTTACTTTACAATTTTTCCATTTCATGTCTTCATTGTTAAACGTAAATTTTTAATTGAAATAATTTAAAAATTCAGCTTTAAAGACTTTAAGAATATAAAATCAAAAGCGTTTGAAATTTAAAATTTTTTGTAAAAAGGTTTTAAGTTGATCAACTGTAAATATAAATTAATCAATGATTTTTAAAACTGAACCGTAGTTCGAGTGTTAAAAATTGTACAATAATTATTTTACAATACGATTCTAAACCTGTTCAAAATTAAACAATTTACAAATTTTAACGTTGAAAATTCAACTTCTCTGATACGAAAGCCTTAATAATTAACCAAATTAAAATGTCTGATTGAAACTTTATAAATTATTTTCAATGTGCAAATAACTTAAAATTAATATATTCATAATTACACGCTTTTATTCAATTTAAAATCCTATTCAAATATTGTTTCTGTCTAAAATAATAAATTTTCAACCCATACAGTTAGACATTTTTTAATTACAAAAATTTCAAAATGAGCAATTATAAATCAAATATTCAAAACTAAACAATTTGAAACTGAATTTTTTGAAACAGGAAGCCTTGAATGGTAAAAATTTAAACATTCAACGTTACAATTTTTATTATAACGTTAAATAATAATTGAAAATTATCAATTTGAAACGTCCAAAATTAAAATAGATAAATAAATTTTGGTATTTAATTTTTTTCCCAATTGCAAGAGTAACTTTTTTGGTTTTAAATTTTTATTCAGTGGAAGAATGGAAAGTATTGTATTTTTAACATTTTCATCAAGCTTGAAATGAGGAAATTTTAGTTTTTAATTTTTGTTAAATTGGCAGTATATTTTATATTTTTAAGTTTTTTATTGAGTTGGAACGGATACAATTCTTTTTTAATTGGAAGAGGCCGTTTTTTTCTTTTCTAGATTTTTATTGTGTTTAAGGAAATATTTTTTTATTTGTTTCTGAATGGGAAGAGGATAATTTAACAAATATATTTTTATTAAGTAGAAGAGGAGGAAATTTTGATTTTCAATTTTTTCTGAAATTAAAGAGGGACATTTTGTTATTTTTATGATTCTTATAGAACTGGAAGGGAGGAAAGTTGTGTTTTCAAGTTTTTCTAAATAGGAAGAGGCACTTATTTTGTTTTGAACGTTTTTATGGAGTTCGAAGAGGGACATGTTTCATTTTTTAACATTTTTATTAATGCGAATTGAAATAGAGGATTAGTTTTAATTTGGTGCATTTAAAACGATAGCGTGTATTTATATTTTTTAACCAGAAATCTTTGAACTGTTCAATTTATAAAAGTGAAAAAAAATTAAGTTTTGCAGTTTAATTGCACTTAATTGAACATTTTCAATTGAAAACACGGAAAAAAGTGGATCGTTAAAAAAACTCTGTGAATCAGCAGCTCTAACTATTTTAAATTGAACCGCAGCTTTTCTTCGGTGAATTTTGTTAAAATTACTATTTCGCATTCAGGTTATTTGAACTGACTTTTTAAAAGAGTAGGATGAACAATTTCAAATAGTAGGATGCACTGCAACACTTGGTAACCGTCCACACTCAGGAGAATAAGAGTTACTATTTCGTGTAGTATGCCTTACTTCTGTGAAGAGTAACTTTGCCGATTTCGCATTGTAACGCATATATGTATATGTATATATGCACTGCACGCATTCTATACACGATTTATAAATAGATCAGCTCGAAACTTTCGACAACAAAAATGATGTAAAATGTCGATCGATTTGAAAAGGAAAAAATTATTTTATATATGATTACTGCACTTAATTTACGATTATTCTTACATAATTGCACGCACAGAGACTTACACATATGATCGCACGCTCAAACGCTTTGAAAAATCGCCCCCGCTGGGGAATCGAACCCTACCTAACTACCTAAAACCTGTCCCAAAACCTAAATCTAGCGCACGCATTAGTCAAGTGAGCTACGGAACTGCTTAGATTTTTCTGACAAACTCTCGGTCAAGCGGTTTCTCTGAGAAAAACGTGGCCAGCTAAGAAATTATAATAAATGTTTACTTAAAATTTGTTTAATTAATCTCTTACTGATGATTTCTAATATTTTGTAACGAGCTTGGGAAAATATTTTGCTTAGAAGTATTAACTCACACAGTAAATATATTATTAGTAATTTATATGTATATTATTATAAAATGAATTAAAGTACAATTTTTAAAAAGTACATATTTTGTATTATTGAAAATTAAGGCTTGAAAAAATGTTTTCGAATGAAAGTTTTGGAATTTTTATTTTATTTTATTATCATCTCACTTCATTTAAAACGCAACATTTATATGCATAACTGATATATAAATAAAAAATAGTTTAAACGCATCGTAATGATAATATCAAATGCAAAATCGAAATCACTATTTTAAGATGAGACAAACGGTGAACAGTGATTTAAATTTAAATTTTTTGCACCAATAAAATTTTTCTCATTAGATATGGGGATGCTGAATTAGAATAAAAACTGTTTAAAACAAACAAAAAATATTCGGTTCCGAGATATTAATATCATGGTGCACAGTCTTCCCCTGTTTTTCTTAGTTTTCCCTTTTTTCTTGAAATTCCCCTTCTCCCCCATATTCTCAAAAACCTTCCCCCTTTTCCACTTTTCTCTTTCAGTATACGATATTTGAAATTGTACCCATTATTGAATAATATTTAAAGCAATTATAGCGCTTAAATAAATTATTTATGAATAAATAAGGTACACGTTCCAAGTGCAGACTATTAAAAATGAATACTCTTAAACAAATTTGAAGATGAAACATTTTAAAGCAAGTTGAAAATGTGAAAACTGCAGACAGAAGTTATTATCCAATATAAAATTGGAACAGTTACAAAATATATATTATTTTTAAATAAGTATTAGAAGATTAATACATTTTAGTTGAAATGTACAAAGTTAAATACCTAATTAAAAAATGGAATATTCCAAACTCATCAACTGCAATTTCAAATGTTCTAACATGAGCAATTTTTAATTTTTTTACATCTTTACTTGAAAATTTAGCTATTGTTGAAACTTTTTTTTGTTGAAAATTAATTTTTCTAAACTCACAATTGAACTATTCCATTTGTGTTTAAAAATTGATATTTTTTAGTCGGAAATTCAACTAGTTGCAAGTTCAAATTTCGTTCAAAAGTTATATTTTTTGGCAGAAAGTTGGTTAAAAATGTAACTATTTGGTTGAAAATATATTTATTTTGTTGAAGATCTGTCTTTTTGGTTGAAAATAAAACTATGTATACTATACTATACTATACTATACTATACTATACTATACTATACTA
>CAKNYM010043233.1:22794-38828 GCA_932195095.1 Andricus curvator
AGTTTCAGGTCAGCCCTGAAGAAGTGAACTGCAATGTTCACGAAACGTCGGCAACATTCATAGTTTCGCACACGATTGAAACCCGAAAAATCTTTGAATTTTTAATTTAAATTTATTAAAACATTTTTTTATTTTTCAGAAACAAATTTTTGTCGTGAATTAGGATTTTTTGGATTTCATATCTTTTTTTGCGATTTTCGAACGTTATAAACACCATGAAAAAAATGTTTCCCATGGATAAAAAATAATAACATGTTTCTTTGGTTCAAGCTGACTTAATTTCAGGTTCGAATCAATCCAAAAAACATGTTTTTGTATATTTTCAAAAAAATTTTAATTACGCAAATTTTTTTTTAATTGTAAATTTGAGAAAGAGAATAGAAGATATTAACCGATTTCAATTGTTTTAAATTTAGATTGAAAGTATTAATTATAGTAAGGATGAAATGACAAATCTTGGAAAGAAATATTTATGAGAACGATGTTAAACATATCAAAATTGTGTATTTAACTAATTTTACTTTTTCCCGGACTTTTTTATTTCCATCTGGATGGATTTCCAACGATCTAAGTATATCCAATTAAAAAAAAATCTTTAATGGCAGAAATCATTTAAAAATCATTAAAAATTATTCAAAAATGTAACATTTCTTACGAAAAGGTTGTTTGTTCTTTTCGACATATGAAAATAAATGTTTAATCTTTCCCCTATTTTCCCCTTTTTCGTGCGAAAACCACCCTATTTCCCCTTTTTTGAGCTCCTTTTACGCTGTGATCCCTGTAATATTAAAGATCGCGATATCATAGTAGTATGGTAGATTTTATTGTTGTTGAAAATCTGAAAAAAAATGAGAAAATATATTTTTTTTTTCATGAAATGCCCGTGCAGAAATCGTGACTCGGTTTTGGTAGGGTGCTAGTCATATTGCCCTAAATTTATTTGGGCGCTGAACGGGAAATCTGGAAAGGACCCGACAAGAACGTCACGCTTTGCAGAAAAGGCGCTAGCCTAGACTCATTGGCCAGATTCGAGCGAGGGTGCCTTTCTATTACCCGACTAAATAGTAAGGTCCCTTCTAGATCCTTTCTCTATTTCCCTATTAATCCCTATATTTGATTATAGGTTATGTGATGACGTTATGATTTACGAGATTTCGTAATAATTACAATTAATTATTTTTTTATTTTTTGACCCCATTCTCGTAGTTTCTCAATTTCCGCGGGAACATCGGGTTCTGGAATAGGGTTATCTTCAGCTTCGTCACTCAGATTTTCGTCACTGGAGGAATCGTCGTCAGATTCGGCATGCAATTCGTAATAATATTTACGTAAATGATCTTGAATGTCATCATAATTTTCAACATCAGAACAAATCTCGTCATTTCTAATGGCCTGGATAGCATCCTCTAACAAAACTTCATGAACAGGAACTACTTGTTCGCCATCTGATTCTTTGTTGCTGGAATCTGAAAATGTGAAACGTATTATTAAAACCATTAATAAATTAAAAATTTTACATGATACTTACTCCAAAATAATTGATTATATATTACAATAAACTAAACCTGATATGTTAAGTATTTGTTTTGCATGGTTATTTATACAAAGATTAGCAAAATTGAATATTATATATTAGTTGATTTGACGGTAAATAAAAAAATGTGAGGTTCGGGAATACAAATAATTTTCCATTTAGAAACACAGTCTACATTATTTTTACATAATGTAACTGAACTTTTATATACTTCTGCACTTATATTTTCTTTCACATACCTCACTTTTCGAAAATTTATTATCTTTAGAATATATTACCTTCACGAGTGTCATACTGAACATCCATAACCTCACTTTCACCTTCTGCTTTGTTACTTTCGTCCACTATTGTCGAATGATCAGTGCGTAATGTTTTGTTTAGTCTGTAACTTTTGCTCCTTATTTGTTTTAATGCCCTTTTTCTTTCTATGATTCAGCCGTAAATTATAATTTACTTCGTTTATTTAAATTCACCGAAACCAATAATAAAAGACTTATAGCCACCAACCTTACAAAGCTTCAAACTTTTGGAGCATAACGCTATCAAACATTGGCTTCAACACGGTACTGCGTTTTACCCGTCAGGATTTGAATTTGATGTATAAATAAAGGCTCTTATGATTATAATTTATTAAAAATTAATCAAAAATTCCATTTTTATAGATATTGACAAATTTAGGAAAATACCTTTCGTATTTGAGTAGTGCCTGTCGAAATTCTAAATTAGGACCTTTCTAAAATTCCCTGTAATTCTCTAGAAAGAAAACAGAGGCAACCCTATTAACCCCTGACAAGAGCCTGCATCACATTTTCTAGTCAGATTACCCTTTATAACACCCGACCAGTTCCCTGTTAAATGTAGGGAACATTAGGACATTTTCTGCACGAGTGGTAGTAATTTCTACAAATATCAATGTGAAAAGGTTGAAAAAATTATTGCTACGTTAAAATTGGAAATAATTTTAACTAAAATTTTATTATAAATTATTTTTTAATTATTGTTTCAAAAAATGATATGTTGAAAATCTGAAAAAAAATGAGAAAATATTTTTTTTCATGAAATGGTAGTAATTTCTACAAATATCAATGTGAAAAGGTTGAAAAAATTATTGCTACGTTAAAATTGGAAATTAATTTGAACTAAAATTTTATTACAAATTATTTTTTAATTATTGTTTCAAAAAATGATATGTCGAAAACAATGTATTATTCTACTAAAAAAAAAAATTCTTCCAAATACTATAATATTTGAACCTAGGTGGCTTAATCAAGTACAATCCTGATCAATTTTAGTGTTATAACAAATTAAAAATATCATAAGCAGAAAATTCCATAGTAGAAATAATGTAAAAAAAAAGTATTCTTTTTCTATATAATGCTTTAGAATATTTTTCAATTCTGAAAATTTTGTACAAAACAAAAAAAAAACTGTATTGAAGTATAAAGTAGAGTTATTCACTATGTTCATTTATAATAATTATCTCAACTGATATTATGATAAAAGAGAAAACATTATAAAATAGTTTCCGATAATTTATTTAATTTTGTAAAATGTCAGTGCGCGGTCTCTCTTATAGATTGAGAAGCGAAAATCTGTTGTTTTACTGATAAGCAAGTTATAAGTCGTCCTTTTTTAATTTCAAACGGACCGCCCAACAAATGTTGCGGAGGGGGCCTACACGTTTCTAGTTGTGCCACTGAACTTACTTACAATTTCAAATAGTAAGGCTGACAATCTCGCGCAGTCTACATAAAAAAATTATATCTATTTACTCTTTGACTCTCAATAATAATTGAATCATTTTTTATTTACAGATGCATTTAAAGCTTTGGTAATATTACCTGAGATACTTCCACCGCCCAATTACACAAGGAAAACTGGAAATAAATCGCAGCAGCAACAGAAGAAAATCTTCCCAAATCAAGCTCTAATTCGATTTGTTGATGTAAGTGTCATTATTTACACATGAATTCTGTTATAAATAATTAAGATATACAGAAAATGAAAATTTAATGTGTTTCAGGCTCAAGAGGATTTATTAAACGCCACCAAGGCTAAGACGAGCCAACAACCATTTTTAATTTGCGTTCCTATTGACGGCAACAGGAACAGCGGGAAATTTTTTATAAGAGCCGACTCAAAAATAGTGGATGTTCCCAGAGATCCCATGAAAGCTTTCGATATTTTGTTGAAGCTTCATTTCTCCTTCGATGTGGAATATGCTCCAGCGTTGACGAATTTCTATAATTTTGTGACCGGCTGTATTATGCAATTGGAAGGTGTGACGCCACTGGGATGCTGTGCCTCGCTCAAGACGACACTTTTAAACCTCGAATTACACGATGCTTCCGCTACACCAGGGTATGAAAAAAATATTCTCTATAATATAACTAAAATCCAAATAAAAATGAAAAGAAATTAATTAACTATTTTTTTCAGACTGAACGCTGCGGAACGACCAGCAGAACAGGAACAGTCATAGTTTAATACTGCGACCCTGGTCATAATAATATTCACAAATTAATATATCGGTATCGATTGATTATGGAGAAGCAAGCGCAAGAGAGAGAGAGAGAGAGAGAGAGAGAGCGTGGACGCATGTGCGTGTGTGTTTATCACCACATATTTATAAATATATAAATAGATATATACATATTATACATAAATACATAATTGTCAGATAATTAGTCAAATAAAAACAGTTAAATAAAATACATGTAGAAATTCTTTTTCATTCACGTTAATAAACAATTATTAGCCACTCTACAATTACAGTGAATTTTCACTCTAACAGAGTCAGATTTTCCACTCCAACGACTAGAGTGACATCATTTCATTCTAAATTGGAGCGGCGACGTCACTCTATTAGAGTCGTGACTCCACTCTTTAGAGAGTACAATTTGAAGTAGTAATGCTGATTTGAGGTTTTGTATATTTTGAGATCACTATCTCATTCAGTATCAAAAACTATTTGAATTGTTTCTTGTACAATGCGAACAAGTAAACTTCAAGTTAACAATACATAAAAGTGAATCTAACTATCTACTTTTTTCCGTGAAGTGTAAAAAGCTTCTATTTTATATGTGTATAAATTATTGAGAGTTTAAGTTAATAATTTCCGAATTAAAATTTGTTTAAGCTTCAATGCATACTGCACTAGTTACAAACATTCTTGTACTACAAACACGTATAATTGAAACTTTTGGCGGGAAAACGCAGGTCACGAGCCGGGTGCAGTCGTTCTGCTGGCCTGGTCGTCGCGTACTCGGCCATAGACGGAACAGCTCGGAAACCTTCGGGCGTTTTTAGTATAGTCTTTTAGAATTCTCGCAAGTCCCGGTTGCAGATATTAGTACTAGCGGCTCTCATTTCAATACACATTCTTATTTAAGAATACTAGAATTTCGTACATTTCTTATAACTTATGTTACTTAAAATATTTACTATTGACGATATTTTTTAGAAAACTTGTTATTGACCATTATCACTTTTTTACACTCACAATTTTTAAACAGTAAATAAGACTTTTTCTAAACGTACACGGAAAAAATTTATCCGTGAAGAAGTCACGAACTTGTAGCTAGGTCTCGGATATGAGATAAAAAAGTGAAACATTAAATCCTTATTTCTATGAGAAATATATGGATAAATTTCGAAGTTTCTTACGAACAGTTCGAATTTCCTACGAACAGTTCCTGAAAATTTCAGACTGAAATAAAAAGAGGAAAAATTTTATTTGTGCGATTTAATTTTATATTAATTTATAAATTCGCAACTCAGAAGATTCGAACCCTCAAAGACTGCTGACTCAACAGTTTCTAAACATAAACCAGGAGTGCGTAAACACGCGCAGCCATCAAGGCCAAACAAAATAGGTATTATAAAATTTCTAGCCACTAATCCGACGAGCTCAAGGCACACATACGAGCGCGCGCACGCACCGCGCGTTTGGGAGAGTGTATGTGTGGGTTACGTGCAGGCGAACTTGTGTCTAGTTCCCAGATTTATCGGGCAAGCTCGTGAGTGCTCTGAGAATCTTTTCCCAATCACTCGTAATATTTTTGTAATTATTCACGTAAAAAAGAACTGATGAACCATTTTAGAATTTTCACATCGAGTTCGTCAATCTTTCTCAAAGTTCGCAGGTTATTAACGAAAATACATAAATATCCGATGAATTTTTCTCATATCCGAGACCTAGCTACTAGTTCGTGACTTTTTTACAGATAAATTTTTTCCGTGTAAATACTAATTTTTGCTCGCTCAAGTTCATAATAATACATACAGGAATACCATCATCTCTTATTATAGTAGGATTCTTTATAACAGTACCCCCATTATCCCTAAATTCTTACATTTTATTTTAATTATAGATACAGAATGAACCAAATATTGATATCAAAAGTCTCTCCGTGTGGAATGTATACATTTAAAATGATAGTGCTAAAAAAAATCAAATTTATAAAGTGCCTCACTCTTAATTCGTGTAAAAAAGTAAAAATTATACACATTTTTTACTAAAATGTTATTACAGCATTTAGATTTTACGTTTTTAGGTATCATATGATAAAATAATATTCCTACGGTCCATTTTTTTGGAAAAATCGTAAATCCTAGAGGTGGACATATAATTATGTATTCTTGTAGTGCAGATAGCTTACTGTTCAAAATATTTTCTGTTGTTTCAGAAATGTTAATTGTAAATAATGGGAATGTGTGGGGGTAAAAAGTGCCAAGTAGCACTTTCTACCCCAGAGTTTGTATGACATTAGGCTATTTCACAATAATCAGCTGTCAAACAAAAAAAATTATTATCGTCTGCCTGTTGTGAAGCTTATTCTGAAAGTATTCCAGGCGAGCAATGGATCCAGTGTCACGTATGCAAAAACTGGGCTCATGAAATGTGCACTGTAAAAAAAGTTGGTGTAATTTTACATCGTACCATGATGGAAATTATTTGACCTACGTGCGACGATGTAAATTTACACACTTTTGTAAAAAAAAATGCAGGACGTAAATTGTTAGGACCACATTTCAATTTTTAGGTTATGTTCGTGAGGTTATAAATTTTCAAACACTGTATCAGGATAAATAAAGCGCATATTACTTTTCTCAGGTATCGTTTTGAATAAAAAAGACATATTTTTTTTATTCACATAGAACTCATCACTATTAGAGCAATATTAGAGGCTCTGAGACGTAATTTTATGATAAAGTCCAAAGCGCCATGTCTTTCTGTCAGTTTGTCGATTTATGTCCTGTTTGTAATTTCTCAGAATGCCAAGACGTAACAATACTACCCGTGTGTGAAATTATGCTAGATACTGAAACTTTACCAAAAAAAGTGTTAATTTATAAGCATATTTAAATTTATTCACTAACGTAAATTGACTACGTGCCACGCTGATCAAATAATTTCCATCGTCAGACATAGTAAATTTACATCGGACAGTTATTTCATACTGTTCCATGGGGTGAAGTTGGAGTAGATCGTGAATTTCGGAGCGACATTGGTATATTTACCAGGTTATACATTGTAATTTAAAATACACTGCTCGTGAAATTACAATCTAATTGTAAATATCACAAAAGATTTTTTTACAGTGTGTGTTGTGAACTGACAATCGAAAACTTTCGTTTGTATTAATTGCTAAAGTGACGATAAATAATTCTCTAAGCATATAAGTTGTTTAAACACTTATATTATTACATTCTCATTCTAATGAGAAGGTATTGGTTTTATGTAAAATTTGACATAGTCGGTTTTCATCAAATCTCCACGTTTTGAGACCCCCTGAGCCAGAAAAAACGGTTTTTACCAAGGTGTCTGTCTGTAGTCTGTCTGTCTGTCTGTCTGTCTGTCTGTCTGTCTGTCTGTAGCCACGATAACTTTCGAAAAAATTATCAGATTTGATTGAGCTTTGGCACACTTTTTTATGGCCGAAAAATAGAGAACGAGTTCGTTAACCAGCTATTTTGGATGAAAATCCAAAAAGTGAGCACATTTTGAAAATTGTTGAGACCACTTTTTTGGAAGCTTTGAAAATTCTATGTACGGTTATTAGTAGTACGCAAAATGACGAACAAAATATTCTTATGACTTTTCGTGATAAAAAAAGAATTACTGGAGTTATAGCATTTTCAAAATTCCAAAAAACAAACGAAAATGAACATTTTAAGCCGAAAAACGCACGATATGAAAAAAAGTCAAGAAGAGAAAAACGTTGATTCCTGAACACCCTACAATATTTTCATAACAACTTTTTGAATTTTTTGAAAAATAAAAAATTCAAATTTTGATCGCACAAAAAATTAATGAAAAATCAAAAAAGCCATTTTGCTGTAAAAGTATGCAAGATACCAGAAAAGGTCATCTAACCAAAATTGTGCACCTAAAAAAGATCTACAAATTTCTTAGTATTCACTTTTTGATATGACGCGTAGTTTTTGTTTTATTCGTAAAAAACAGCATTGAAAATAGAAAAATCAAATTTTCAGACGAATATTACCAGCTACGAAAAAATGACCGAAACAAAATTTGTTTATCCAAGGAAGAGGTACAAATTTATTGTGACTCATGTTTCGATAGGATGCGTGGTTTTTGTTTTATTCGTGAAAATAACATTGACAGTAAAAAAAATCAAATTTTTGAAAAAAACAATGCAAGGTACGAAAACATATAAATGAACAAAAATTGTGCATTCAA
This sequence comes from Andricus curvator, assembly GCA_932195095.1. NCBI lineage: Eukaryota > Metazoa > Arthropoda > Insecta > Hymenoptera > Cynipidae > Andricus > Andricus curvator. The sequence goes on from CAKNYM010043233.1 coordinate 31,035, forward strand.
AAAAGACTTACACACCCATAATCAATTTTTGTGGTAAGAATATATTCAAAATGAAAAAATTAACTTTTTTGATAAACGGCACAAGCTAAAATAAAATGTTAACTAATAAAATTTGTCGCCTGAATTATATCATTACTTTTCATTTGAAATCAAATACAAATTTAGTAATTTTTATATGAAGAACATATAATACGAAGCACAAAGTGCGCGCTCAGTGTATTTACCAAATCGCACGCCGTAAGTGCGCTCAAACTTTTTTGTTTCTATCATACGGTTCAAATGATTTTCAAATCAAATATCGAGCGCGAAGCGCGAGCCCAATGGGAAATTCACAACGGGCGCAGTACTGCGCCAGTACCGGCTAGTACTGGCAAGTTACTGGCAGCCAGTGCTGGTACCTATACTGGCATATCTCTGGGATGATAACGCTATTCTGTACTGGGGTGCCAGTGCTGGCCCAGTACTGAATATCGATGCTGGCGCAGTACTGCCACAATAGAAAATTCACAATAGGCGCAGTACTGTGCCAGTACTGGCAAACTCCTGGCGTACGAAAATGCTGGAGTTAATTTAAAGAACGATAAAAAATCATTGAATTGTTTTTAGGACGCATCTACTTCATCCATTCATCATCATACGGCTGCATATTGTCCGAATATTATTTATAATTTCAAAAATTAAAATTTCATTCAAACATTTTGTTTAATTTTAGCACCCACTACTGCTATACTCTAACGATATGACAAAAAGGTATATAAAAAATAAATATTAATTGATTGCCAGTATTTTGACTTTGAATATTAATGGTCCTGTGTAAAGTAAATACATATATTACATTTTTAAATATTATATTACAAATAAAATTTCTAACGCTACGGGGTATCGAACCTACATCTATACCTAAATCTATCGCCTAGCAGTCGGGAGTCTTAACCATTGCGCTAAACCTACAAGTTCAAACTCGATGAAAAAATCCATCCTCATAAGGTACAGCTCAAAAAAGTTAAAACACCAAATTTTAAACTCTTTTTTACTGATTAAATATTTATTATTATACGACGATATGTAAATGTAAAATATACGAACTGTTAACAGGAATATGAATAAAATAATTTTAAAATAAATAATTTAAATCGATTACAATTTTTCTTCGTGTAATATTTCGTTTTTTGGCGTTTTAGACTACTTTATAACTTTCTACAATGACAGGAAATGTAATTTTTTATTAACATTTAAAATTTTTAACGACGGAACTTAGAAATTTCATCGTGAACTTTGACAATTTTTTAATAACAAATTTTTTTAAACTTTCGTGTAAGGTTTGAGTTTTAGGTGTTTTAGATCATTTTACCATGTTTAAGATTGACATAAAATGTAATTTTTTCTGAACATTTATAATTTTACATAAAGATGGAACTTAAAATTTTTTTCTTAAAAAAAAAAAAAAAACAGGAAAAAAGTTGTTTTCACGACAGTTGTATTTATAGTATTTAGACACTGTAGAACACATGAACCATACTTTTAAACGTATTTAAAAATTTTTTCAAATATTTATACTGTCGGCATAGTACTGCGCCGATCGTGGAGCCAGCCGTTAGCCAGTACTTGGCGAATGACCGATTATCTGTACTGGTGACCAGTACTGAGCCAGTATTGCGACGGTGGTGAACTCCGGCAGAGTAAGGAAAATTCCATCTGTGGCCATTGTCGTTTTTTACTGGGCCCGTAAAGTGCCAGTATTGAACCGACGATTGGCGTAACTCCGTAAGAAACGGGTTGGCCGTCATTCATTAGGCCAGAGTTCTACCAGCACAGGGCCAGCGCTTGTATGCCAGTGTTGGTTTTCCAGCACTGGCGCAGTACTATGCCTGGGTTTCAGCCAGTACTATGCCCGTACTGGTCAGCCAGCTGTAGCTAGCCATTACAGGCGCAGTACTGCGCCCGTTGTTAGAAATGGCCTAAGTCCAAAATTTCCACATGGGAGTGTCTGGATGAGAATGTGTTCCTTAAGGTCGATAGAACCTTGAGTAAATAAAGTTCCTTTTCAGTCTAAAATAAAAACAAATTTAACAATCACTTAATATGTAGAGGTTTTGATAATTTTATAATATTTGCAAACAAACTTTTTCTTTTCATCGAAGTCGAACACGAAGTTCAAAAATCTAGAGGAGCCTAGCGTAAAGCGCGATGCAAATACGCCCGAGCGCGTAGCGCGAGGTGAATACATAATCGAGCGCGAAGCGCGAGATCCAACAGTCGCGCGCCCCAGGCGCGCTCAAACTCGCCAGCGAAGCGCGCCATGAGAGAAGTATGTTCCAAAGTTCACTGTCGTTAATAAAAGCTGTCAAATTTCCTTAATTTGTAACAGATTTTCAGGTTTGTAAGTTATACAATTTTTTTTGGCATATTCGTTTTAGGCTCATTAACATACACAACATTTTCACCTTTAAAATGAGCCTCCATTCATTGAGCTAACATTTTTTCTTCACTTACTCTTTTAACGTCAAAGCCAGAGGACTCGAATTTTCTCGCCCATAGTAGGTACATTGAACATAACAAAATTCCTTGCAATTATTCCGTTTTAATATTGCAATCACATTGCACCCACTTGAAAATTTCACAGTGCAAATAGTTTCAATCATGCCATCGGTGTACATCGAATTTCGAAGTTGGGTACCCCTCGAGATATACAGATATATACATAAGATTCAACTGTAGGCCTGCAGAGTTTTCTGTTCGTGTCTTGGTCACGTCAAATTTTCCTTTGCTTCAACTGTAGGGTGAAGTTATGAACACGATACACCATTGCCTTTTCCTATCGAGTTACGTAAGGAGTAGCAATGAGCACCCTTGATTAGATGTTATAGCTGACGTTTTTAAAGGGCTGACATCGTAAAATTATGGTGCGAACGCAGGTAGGCAGGCACCTACGGAATTAGCCTGCCTTGCGTGTGAGAGCTTGTAACACGTCCTGTAATCTACATGCGACTACTGGAGCGTGCGATGGGCGTGGCAATTGATGGATAAGTTTCTTCTAGGATTAACCAATCCGAAAGGACTCCCCACCAGGTTCTTTTGTCGCCACGCCTTTTGTAAGGGTCACGATTTCGAGTGCCCTCGACGAGCACATACTGTAATGTAGTACCTGCATGCCTGTAGACCAGTATACCAGTTATATATAAAATTTAATGACTAGCGCAAATCAGATTCATTACGTATAATTTTAAATTTGCACATGTATTTTTATTTTTTCATTGTTTCTTTATTTTGTTGAATACGTTCTGCTTGTGGCTGATTTCTGGTTGTGCTTACAACTTTCATGAAAACCTAGTTATAATATTAAGAAGTTTATATCGTGTAACTTAAATTCAAATTTTTCATTTTGCATACACGTAAGAAAAGTCTTTGCTGTTTCAATATCAATGAAACATTTTGTTTGTAAATTTCGAAATGTTGACTAAAATGCCTTTCAGAACATAGAAATTGCTAAGTGTCAATCATCAAGCTTTTCCAGGGCCGGCGCGTAGTAGTGTGCAATATGTGCGGGGTACATGGGCGGCAAAGCTTGGCTCTTGGTGGGGGGGGGGGCAAACTGCACGGAATATAAACGGCACCAGCAAGGGTTTGGTCGTTAACAGGAGACTAATCCCTTAACTCAATAAAGTGTCTATAAGTGGGCCTTTGTTCGTGCCTTTGTCTTCTGGGATGTGCCCCTCGATTTTCCCTGAATTTTTGTCTGGCACCCATTTCTTTCCAGTAATAAATAATCTCTAGGTTCAGGAATATTTTAATGAAGACTTTATGATGGTCATTGTATATATATATATATATATATATTAATCCTTAAGGTCCTTTCAAAATGTATCCATAATCTTCCAGCAAGAAGTATTTCTTGGACAAATAATTGCTGTGAATTTACAAAATCGAAAGTAGAACGAGGTTGAATAACTTTTCTTTTAATTGGTTTACTCGAAAAATCTTTGAATACTGAAATATGTAGAATTATATATGCACTCCACGACACACTCTGAAAAATGTTTGATTAAATCAATCAAGGTTTTGTTGAATCAAATAAATAAATGCATTGCTATACAGTTAAATAAAGTTTGGATACATTTTTTCGCCATCCTTGCTATATTTGGTGTCCTGGAACGGAACCGTGATAAAAATAATTTTAAATTTTTACTCAAACATGTTTCAAAGACCATGCTTTTTAATTAAATTACATGAAAGTTACGTTTTTTAAATTTCTCCTCCCAAAACTCTTTTCGGGACGAGCCCACCATCGATTTTTGAAAAATAATTCATCATTTCTATGCAGCTGTATTACGATCGCTTGAGTCTTGACTTGAGATGTCGCTTCGTTGGTACCTTAGAAGTTTAACATAATTGTTCCTAAATGTAGGTAAGAACTATAATATACTCTACTCAAGCAACAGGCTAAGGGCAACGAAGGTAGGTCATCAGTTGCAATTTAGTTGTTGTTGTGTTAAGTTCTGTGTAATGTGTGTTGTCGAAGGAAAGCAGTAGGAGGATACAGATTTAAAATAAAGTGCATCTAAATCAAAAGTAAAGTAAGATATTATTTTAAAAATTAAATTATTTTCTATTTTTAAAATTTATTTATCTATTTTAGTTGTTTAAGTATTTACGAAAGTATCTTACAGTGATACTCGGAGAAAAATATATATATTACGGCATAATATCTAATATCTTCTATTCAATATAGAAGATATTAAAGATTTAAAGGGCAATATCTGCTTATATATTGGAAGTATAAAACGTGTGATGTTAACCAGTTAACTGGTAACGACGCATAAAAAATCCGTGACAAAGCTGATAATGACGAATATATGCGCACTTTGAATAACTGCCACAAAACTCAATGGATTTGGATAAAAATTGGTATGCCGTAATTTTGTTGGTCTCTGATGACGAATCCAGGGTCAAAATTGAGAAATTCGAAATGACGGATCCATCATGGTAATATAAAATGCAAAAGTCACCTGATTTGAATGAAAGACAGTACTAAGTGGTTTTTTTGGTCGCTAACGACGAATTCGTGGTCAAAATTGAAAAATTCAAAATGGCTGATAATATAGTAGAATAGTCATCAGCGACTTAAAAAAAATTTTTATTACTGCCTTACATTCAAGTCACTTGATTTTTGCATTTTAGTCCGCCGTCCAAGGACGGCGGAGACTTTGTGGAGTTAAGGACTACTCCACACCTGGCAAAATCTCAGGTGTGGAATTCCATACCTGGGAATTAAGAAGGCATTTCTATATTTTCCAGTTTTTTCCACCAGTCTCATATTCATTTCAGATAGTCACATCATCAATCAGCTGTCCATCATTTTATAGGCATGTGCGAGCTTAGAGTTTGCGCGTAAGGATAATTGTGTTGTATATTGATATACATAATAATAATAATATACAATAATATACATTGCAACAAATTCCCGAAAATTTCCCACCAATTTTGTAGGTAAAATTTACAACTATGGGTAGGAAAAATTATTTTCCTACAAAAGTTGGAAATGTTCGGTTTGAGGAATTTTACATACTTGTTTGGGAATGAGAAATTCCTACAATATTTGGGAAATGTTCCCAATTATTCTTCGACGAAGAAGGTGTAGATCTCGAAACAGCGAAGGTACGTGGGTTTGCTTTCGCAGATGACAAGATTATTATGGCAGAATCAATCGAGGACTTGCAAAGAATGTTGAATAAACTTAATACAAGCATGAAGAACATGGGCCTTAAAATTAACGTAAATGAAACAACAATCATGGTGTTTGAAGAAAAAACTGAGAATACAATGTGCAACATTGTCCTAAATGATGAGAGATTAGAACAAGTTGACAAGTACGTATATCTGGGTAGCCTATTCACTAGCGACGGAAAAATAGATGGGGAGTTAGATAGGCGTATAAATAAAGGTAAACAGGTTATCGGTAGAGCAGGGTCCATTCTCACAAATAAAAACATATCAAAAAAAGCTAAAATGGCCATACATAATTCTATATTCGTATCGACTGTACTATATGGTAGCGAGACATGGACCTGTCAAGAGAAGGACAGAAGTAAAATTAACGGGATTGACATGAAACCTCTTCGCACAATATGCGGAAAAACACTGATGGACAAATTCCGAAACGAGATAATCATCAAAGAATGTGGTGCAAAAGAGACAATGGTTGACACATGGGAAATAAATCAGTTAAGATGGTTTGGATATGTTAAAAGAATGAAAGATGAACGACTAACGAAACAAGTGTATAAAGGTAAAGTAAATGGCAGAATGCCCAGAGGTACACCGCCAAAAGAATGGTTAGAATTTGTGAATGAGACACTAATCCGAAGAGACATAAGAAGCCATAGAAACACGAGAGCTTGCATAAAAAATGCATGGACGTGAAGGAAGCTAGAGTAGTATGCCAGGACAGAAAAGTGTGGCGACAAATAGTTTGTAAACAGAGTGACAATAGAGTGAATCACGCCTGAAACAAAGACCTTGGATACTAAATGGGCCCAAGTGGGGAACCACATTTAAGAATTTTGTGAGGCTCTTCAAATGGGGTGATCGCTAGAGAGATTGATCAGCGACCTGGGTCGGAGCAGTGTTGCTTATTAAAGTGTGATTCAAATCATCAAAAATTCCGAAAGTGAAATGCACTCGTCGCGTTCGGAGACATCGAGCAATTTCCGACATTCCAAGATTCCAGTACGAAAGCGAAAGTGAGTAAATAAATCATAAGTAATTCATGTTTAAATTATTAATTAAATAATTCATATTTAAAAAAATATGAATGCTGTATTTTTATGAAAGAATAAATAATTTGAACATTCATAAGACTATACTACTTGAGCCTACTTTTTGACAGGGAAAATCAAATTCGAAAATCCATCACCAATATCTTCAAAAAGTACATGTAAAGAGAATTAGCCATGAGATTTACAGCTACGAAGAAAATACCAAATGAATTACTTTTCAAGGACTTTTACATGTGCTCTTGTATTCTCTGTAAGAAAATTATTGTTACAGCGATTAATCATAATGTATTATTATAATTTAACTTAAACTTCAATTTCAAATTTTTTTCATTTTACAGGTGTTGTTTGTGAAAAATATAAGTCCACTGAGGATGAAGTCTTCACTACCATTAAACCATTTCCCTTTCAGGGTAGGCGTGACACTACCCGATTCGGGTAGTGTTTCTAGGTTTTTCTTGTAGTTATAAATAACTACAAGTGTGGGCTCACCACACCCACGATGTGCCAACAGCACTCATGTCAGTATTCTTGAATGGTCACCCATCCAAGTACTAACCGCGTCCAACGCTGCTTAACTTCAGTGATCTGACGAGAACTGGGGTTTTCAGCGTGGTATGGCCGTTGGCTAATTTTTCACTAATTGTTCACTAATTCCAAATATTGGGATGGCAACCAACTTATTTTTTTATTTTTAAAAACAATTTTTAATTTTAATGTGGCTGAGACTAGAAAAATTAATAAAGCCAAGTTGGGCCAATTCGGTCGGTAAGTTAGGCTCTGGCCGGGTTAGGCGTTTCATTTGTGCTTTGGTCCTGTCTAAATCCCCAACTTGGGGCCAAGTTTTTCCTATTTTGGGCCCAGCTAGCGCCATGACAAAATTTCCACACGGGAGCAAGTCACGCCTACCCAGAAAGAGAAATGGCTCAATGGTATAATAATAATAATAATAATAATAATAATAATAATATAGGCAGTATTTAAGAGATCAGGTATCCTTTTTGCGAAAAAACGGATATGA
>CAKNYM010043237.1:0-19113 GCA_932195095.1 Andricus curvator
TATATATATATATATATATATATATATATAAATTAATGTAAAAATTGCATCAAAATAATTTAGAATTGAAGAAAAACTATTTATTGAATATATTATTGAAGATAATTATAATTATTGGAAGGAATAATTTATTAAAAAGTGATTGACAAGATTAATGAGTGCAAAAATATATTTATATTAATATATAAAAGCATTTGAATTTGAAGGTATACAATTTTTTTCATATAAAAGCATTTGAATTTGAAGGCATACCATTTTTTTTAAGTAAACGAATTAAAAATATTTCATTTCATTCTCATTATAACTCGCTTAATAAATTAAACGTAAAAATATATATAATATACAGAGTGCACAGTCTTCCTTTTTTCTTAGTTTCCCCTTTTTTCTTGAAATTCACCTTTTCCCCCTATTCTAAAAAACTTCCCCTTTTTCCCCTTTTCTCTTTAAATATACGACATTTGAAAATACAATATTTGAATTACCCCCAAAATATTACAAAAAAAAAAATAAATATATATATATATATATATATAATTAAAAAATTGAATATTCCAAATTCATCAACTGCAATGTAAAATTTAACGATTTTAAATTCAAAATATTTTCTATTGGTTCAAAAATTATGACAAATTTGTTATATTTACAGCTTTTACTAGTGAACAATAATAAAAAAATTACGAAATTTAAAAATAATTTTTTTGCGCAGTAACGATTTTTTTGAAAATGTGTAAAAACATATATTTTGTTATTTAGTCCTATGCACACATTTAAAAAAAAGTTGAATATATCGAACCTGAAATTTATTCAGCTGGAACCAAAGAAACATTTTATCATTTTGCTTTTTCGAAAAAAAAACTTCTGTCGTGATTTAGGATTTCTGGGATTTCATTTTTTTTTGCGATTTTGGAACGTTATATACACACCACGAAAAAAAATGTTTCCCATGAATACAAAATAAAAACATGTTTCTTTGGTTCCAGCTGAATAAATTTCAGGTTCGACATATTCAACTTTTTTTTTTAAATGTGTGCATAGGACTCAATAAAAAAAACATGTTTTTACACATTGTCAAAAAAATTGTTACTGCGCAAAAAATATATTTTTAAATTCCGTAATTTTTTTATTATTGTCATAATTTTTGAACCAATAGGAAATATTTTGAATTTAAAATCGTTAAATTTTACATTGCAGTTGATGAATTTGGAATATTCAATTTTTTAATTATATATATATATATATATATATTTATTTTTTTTTTTGTAATATTTTGGGGGTAATTCAAATATTGTATTTTCAAATGTCGTATATTTAAAGAGAAAAGGGGAAAAAGGGGAAGTTTTTTAGAATAGGGGGAAAAGGTGAATTTCAAGAAAAAAGGGGAAACTAAGAAAAAAGGAAGACTGTGCACTCTGTATATTATATATATTTTTACGTTTAATTTATTAAGCGAGTTATAATGAGAATGAAATGAAATATTTTTAATTCGTTTACTTAAAAAAAATGGTATGCCTTCAAATTCAAATGCTTTTATATGAAAAAAATTGTATACCTTCAAATTCAAATGCTTTTATATATTAATATAAATATATTTTTGCACTCATTAATCTTGTCAATCACTTTTTAATAAATTATTCCTTCCAATAATTATAATTATCTTCAATAATATATTCAATAAATAGTTTTTCTTCAATTCTAAATTATTTTGATGCAATTTTTACATTAATTTATATATATATATATATATATATATATATATAATTTATTATGAATAAATTATATATAAATATATTTTTTTCAGAGAGAGAGGAAATTTCTGAATGAATTAATAAAAAAGTATATTATAAGGCTAATTATTGAGGTTTAAATATTATTTTTACAATTATTGATTAAATAATATCAGTAAATGTTTAAAATTTGTAACAATTACAATTGTTTATAAAACTAATTAATTACATTAGCAAAATAAATAGAAAAATATGAATACAATTCAAACTGTTTTCAAAATACTCATCTTTATGTTCAATTTTCCTAATAATAAATTACATGTTTTCATGAATTTTTTATTATTAATAATTAAAGCTGCGCTTATTGTTCATGAAAACTATGGTCTGCTCTTATTTTTTTAAAAGTATCAAGTTTTAAATGAATTTTAGTATTTTTGCTATACATAACAATGCAAAAACAGCATTACCTGATCGGAGCGCCATCTATTGGATTTATTTGAACTACGATACCCCTCCGGATGCTAAGAGAACAGAAAGAGTGGTTGTGATGCATAGGCCTTTTCTGTAATGAGGTGCCGCATCTAGGTTTAAAATATCTGTGGGTCGAGCATATTCTCAATCAGGGATGTGCAGTTACGCGCAACTGGAGGTTTTTGACGTAAAATACCTAAGTGAAGTATTTTACGTCGAAAACAGGTAAAATACCTAGTAAATTACGTGCCAAGATGGCGGACCTGTTGAAGAGATATTTAGAAGTTTTGAAAAGATTCAAACATAATTTTAAACTTGAAAAGATTCCAAAAAAGTATCGAAACAAAATATAAATTTTTGAAGTTTGAAGATGATAAACAAGTTTTTCTTAAGATTCTTGGGAAAATATAAAATAACTTATTATTTTTTAAAAATAATTTTAACAGAATACTAAAAAAGATTTCAAAGGGCATCCACAATTGTCAAAAAATAATTTGGGACATTTTAAGTGATTCTTTTTTTTTTAATTTTCCAGGATTTAATAACAGTTTTAGAAAAAATTAGGATTTAAAAAAAAAACTTAGAATGTTTGAGAGAATTTCAAAAACAATTAGAAATTTGAGCACATTCCACAAAATTTAAAATAAAATGTACATTTTTTAACATTAGGAAATACAATTTTAAAGCTGTTTAAGGATTTTGACAGGTTGCAAGACGATACAAAAATTTTCTTAGGATTCCTGGAAAATTTTTTTATGATTTTTTATTTAAATAATAATTGTAAGAAAACATTTAAAATATATTTCAAAACAATGTTTGGTATATGAATAACAATTGAACAATTATTAATTTTTAAGGACCAAAAATTAATATAATTTTACTTCTATTTTAAAAAGTATTGAGTTTGAAAAAAAATGTAATCTTTCAATTTTTGATATTTCTAACTTAAAATTGCTTAAAAAGATGTAATTTTGAAAATCTATAAATTTGTTCATTCATTCTTCAATGAAGAAAATTGAAAATGATAGTGTGGATTTATATATTTTTTCAAATTTTTGAATTGTACAATTTATAAAAGTTTAACAATTATTTAATAATCAAGCGTTTAAATTTAAAAAATTAGACTTTAATTTTAAAAGTTAAAATTTTTTTAAAGTTGCGCTTTAAGTGCTTTGATTCGCAGTTCAGTTTTTATAATTTCAAATGAAAAAAATTTTAGCTTGAAGAGTTTGAATCTTTTTTTGTAATTGTAAAGAAGATTTTTTTATTGGGATTAGGGTCGATAATATTTATTTGCTTTGTGTTCTGCAATTAATATGAAAATATATATTAATTTAAACAAAAAAATATTAAAATTAGATTTTTTATATATCGTTCTGGACTGACTCACTGGACTTGTCAGTAAGGCTATGTGAATCAGTCCTACCTTATACATTTCAATTGATCTAAATTCATTATAATGTATATTTTCCAACAAAAAAAATTTTAAGTTTGCTTGTAAATTTAATAAATTTCGCAGTCAATAATATAGTCCATTTTACCCACGGATAGGGGTTTAAACTAAATATAATTGATATAAATTTTGATTTGATTTTTTTTTAAACAGAACAAATTTTGTAATGTTATTTCGGCCTCGGATACGAGCCAAACCTTAAATTAAATGATCAACATTTACCAAGCTGAAAATAAATTATTATTAGGTTAGTGAGTTGATTATTGAACCAAAAAAGAAATTTTAAACTTATCCTCAGTAATTTTATTTCTTCTCCTTCTCTTCCAATATTTCTATCCTTGTATATTATTCTGGTTATAACTGCGTGAATTGAGGCTTGGTTTGGACACTATATTATTGACTGCAAAATTTAATAAATTCACAAAACAAACTTAAAAAATTTTGTTTTGGAAAATATACATTATAATGAATTTAGATCAATTAAAATGTATAACGTAGGACTGATTCACATAGCCTCACTGACATTTTTAATAAATATGTTTTTTAAATTGATTGCAGAACACAACACAAATAAATATTATCGACCCTAATGCCAATAAAAAAATCTTCTTTACAATTATAATACTTGGGTTAATTAAAAGCGATATCTATCGATAAAACAGCAAAGATGTCATCTAACGTTTTTTGTAAACCTGAAAAAAAACGAGAAATGACCAGGAATTTTTCTCCTTGATTAAAACGGCCACCCTGAATTAATAATAAAAAAATATTATATTATTAATTATTTTATTTCAATTATATTTATTTACTTTAATAAATATTCATAACTGAGCATTTACATATTTAAATCATTCATAATTTTGACAAAAATTGTATAAAAATAACAATTATATATAATTTAGAACAATTAAAAACTTTCAAATTCTAAAAATTCTCTAATAAAAACACAAAATAAATTATAATAGAACATAAAATTTTAAATCTCAGAATGCTGATCCAAGTATTTAATTTTACCACCATTCAGCTGCTAGTTTCCGTGACGATTTTAGAACGATTAATCACTATTACGCTTATTAATACTAAAAAAAAATATTTCCGGTCAAAATTTGGAAACAGTTCCAAGTTTTTTATTATTTATGCTTTTCTCCCAGGCATTGAAATGCAAAAGTGAGCCGTGCTGATCAGAGCGCCAACTGTCGGATTAGTTCACTGGCCCGGATGCTAGAAAATCTACTACTTCATACACCTACACGGTCGATGCATAGGGCTGCCCATGGAGAATAGACATAAGGAGCCCAAAGTCCTGTACATTGACTTCACCAAAAACGAGCATTTTTCTGTCGGATGTACAATAACGCATCGAAATGCTAGATCTTCTCGAGCGCGGCGCTAGTGTTGTACGGGTAACGATGGCCGCCGTCATGGTCCGTGTAAATATAACCTCGAGGCTCAAACATAAATACAAAATTCCTAAATCGTTTAAACAATTTGTGAGTCATGTACAGAATCCTGCACATTTTCTTCTTTTACTTTTTAACCCGCTTTTCCTTGTTGAATTCTGCAAAGAGACCAAAAAATATATTCTTTTGTATTTTGCTTCAACCTGATGCTGAGGATTGCAGAGAGAAAAATTTGAACTTTTAAGAACATCAAAAACCCGGATATGAATACAATGGAACTAAATTCCAAAGGAAACCGTTGGTGCATTTCAAACTGATGAAAAATTAAATATTTATAAAATACAATAATCCTGACATTCACGTTGAAATCAAAATCCTAATTATTCTCTATTCAAATCTTTATACCGCGAAGGTTATGTCAATTTTTTAGCTCAATAATTCAAAAGTACCTACCTCGTCCATTGCAGGATCTCTACAATTTCACACACTTCAAAAAAAGATGTTTCGCGGTGGATAAAATTATTTAAATCTTTTTTATATCAATCACAATTTATATCTGTAAATCACATATCACAATCGTCAATAATTCAAAATATGCCAATGTCAACAAAGACAGCTACCATTCAATACCCGTGCGACACTAGCGCCAGATCCGGGAACGGGAAGTACTGTAACCATTTTCATACGACAAAAATGTGCTCACATTCGGTTACACCAGCCCTATCCGACTACCATGGAGAATAGACATAAGGAGACCAAAGTAATGTAACCGAAAATAGGCAAATTTTTGTCGTATAAAAAGGGTTACAATACTGCCCGAGTTATGGCGCTAGTGTTGCACGGAGAAAAATGGCCGCCGTATATGTTGACATCTTACATTATTTACCAATGTGATTTTAATAGAAATGTGTAAATTATTATTAAAACGGAGAAATTTTATTTTACTTATCTCGAAATATCGGTGATTCTATGTAATGGAAGTGATCCTGCAATGGACGTGGTAGGTACTTCAGATTTATTGCACAAACGTGGAAAACAATAAGGATATAACTGATCAGTTTTCAATCTTGTACGCATACGCATCACAGAACTGATATCGGACTTCCACGTGAATATAACAGTTTTTACATTTCAATATCCTTTAAATGTCTTAAAAAATTGTTTTAGTCATTTAGGAATTTTGTATTTTTGATTAGGGTTATATCACAGGTTATATTTACACGGACCATGACGGCGGCCATCGTTACCCGTACCACACTAGCGCCGCGCTCGAGAAGATCTAGCATTTCGATGCGTTATTGTACATCCGACAGAAAAATGCTCGTTTTTGGTGAAGTCAATGTACAGGACTTTGGGCTCCTTATGTCTATTCTCCATGCCGACTACTGAGAAAAGTAGTTGTCGCTTACAAGTTCCACTTCACGGGTGAACTAATCCGTCGGGCGGCGCGTCGATCGTCCTGTTCCAGAAAAGCATTGGTCTTATGGAAAAGTCAATAATTAATATTATATAAAAACATTCCCGATCATTTCAGTTTGCAAAATTAAGACCAAAAACTCTTTGATGGGTAATTGATATTTGAAAAATATAAAAGTCATTGAAATCTAAAAGGATTATTGAAAAAACATTGTTTTAAAAGTGCTATATATCGCAGTATTCTCAAAATTTCATACAATGCAAGCAACATTTAAAAACGTTAAACAATTTATATTCATAATATTTTGATTTATTCTAATGGCACTTTAATATAAAATTATAACTTTACATATGTTTGTTAATAACAATAGGTATTTAACATGTGGAAGTAAGTATGTGTTTTTTGATGAAATGTTCAATAGGTACTATATATTAAGAATAACATTTATTAATAACAAATATAAATTAATTTTATAATAAATTGGAAGTCAGAACCCTATTGACAAAATAAAAATCCTAAGAGAAAACGAAATATTATAATAAAAAATGTAAAAAGAAAAAATTATAATATAAAAATATTATAGAAACTTGAATAATGAAATTAGCAAATGTAATAGTATCTCAATATTTTTTTAGTATAATAAATTAGGAATTGAAAAATTCTAAATTTTAATAATTCAATTTTTAAGAACGAGAAAATTTTTTTTGGCTAAATATAACAAGCCAATTAAAATTTTTGTGTAGAAATATTCCTATAATTCAAACACATATTTATTGTATCATATTTTGTTATCAAGGAATAAAATAAACTTCCTTTTACAAAATATACGTTGAAAAAGAGGGGGGCAAGGAATGAATGAATTAAACAAATAAGTAAATATTCGCAAAATCAACAAATTCAGTATATTTTTCTAAAATGCACAACTAAATAACATACAATATTAGTACTATCATACACCTGGGACTAAATAAGGTCTCTTTAAACCCACCTGCAACAAATAACAAATCCTAATATTATAATTAATAATAACCTAATAATAACCTAATCGAGATATTCATCGTTTTCTTTTGGATTTTGATAGCGTTTATTGTCTTACTTTGAAACCCATCGAAAAATATAAAAAAGCTTCAAAATTAATAAAATGGCGGTGGCTCTTCTACAAAATATGAAAAGCTGCTTTAAAAAAAAATCCACACTTATATTTTCTGCCAATTTTTTGTTGAATGTTTAGTTTCATATTAAAGATATTTTGTGGGTTTTATGCGGGCTAAATAACTTTTGTCGCCAGCAGAATTTTTTTTATATAATCAAATTTTCTAATTTTTCTTGTAAACAACGAAAGATATGAAAAAATTTTGAGATAAAACTTTGTACGTCTAAAAAAGTTCTATGCAAATAGCCCGTTGCTCTTTTACGATATTATGCATCATTTTCGAGAATAATTCAACAATTAAATTTTTAGGAAAAAAATAATTATCCCATCCTCAAGAATGGTTTAGCCCGCATAAAGCTGATATGATGCCTTTCTTCTATTATCAGAAACTTTCTTTAAATATTGGGAAGAATGAAAAGGTGCCGTTTTCCAGAAAATATTTTATTCATTTCATAAAATTTTGAGAACATGAAAAAAATATTTTCTGGAAAATCCCAGCTTTTTATTCTTCGCAATCTTTTTGAAAAGTTTCTGCAAAAATATCGCAAAAGAGCAAGGGGCTATTTGCATAGAACTTTTTTAGACGTACAAAGTTTTATCTCAACATTTTTTCATATCTGTCGTTGTTTGCGAGAAAAATTCGAAAATTCGAATTTATCAAAAAAAAATTCTCCTGTCGACAAAAGTTATTTAGCCCCCATAAATTTCACAAGATATCTTCCTTATGAAAGTTAAAATTCAACCAAAAATTGGCAAAGAATATAAGTGTGGGTTTTTTTGAAAAAGCGACTTTTCATATATTTAGAAAAACCTCCATTTTATTAATTTTAAACCTTTTTTATATTTTTCTGTGGATTTCAAAATAAGATAATAAACGCTATCAAAAAAAGAAGAAAACGATAAATATCTCAATTAGGTACAAAATTATTGAGGATTATAAAGAATTCGGAGTTTTTGAAAAACAAGCACAAAATTCGAATAGAACTTCGTAGACATCTTTTTTTGCAAATTGGAAACATACATATCGCTTAATTTTCTCTAAAAAACAACGTATGTTTTCCAACATACATTTTTTGAAGCAATTAAGAATTATTTTTTATAATTTAATAAATAATTCTTGTTTAGGTTCTATAAAATTGCTTATAACAATAAACTCTTACATTACTTTTGTATAAAGACAAAACACTGACATTTCCTGTTCTGTTAACTTATGTGTGTAACAATGTTTTTTTAATTTTACTTCTATTTAAATTATTCTACGTCTCACTACATCTCACTATTAACACCAAAAGCCATAACAATAATTTAAGAACCGCTATTTTATTATTTTAAGAGTGTTGACACATAAGACTCAACGTTTTTCTGGAACAGGACGAATGAGGCGCTATCTGGTGGCTAGCGGATGAGTTCACCCGTCATGTGGAACTTGTAAGCGACAACGGCTGCTGTACAAAATATTCGGGGGGTCGGATAGGGCTGGGTTACACTACTTTGGTCTCCTTATGTCTATTCTCCATGGGGCTGCCCAGCACTGATTCTCATTCTTCGCTCTCAGCGAAGTGAACGTAGCTGATGGTAGAAGTGAAAAAACCTAATCGAACAGATGTCGCTAGCGGTGTTTTCTCGTTTAACCGTGGCGCGGAAATCGTCGAAAGTCGGGTCTGCGCAGCAGTCGCGCGTGGTCTGTGTTTCGAAGATGGCGGATGGAGAAGACCGAACAAAGGACGATTCTGCCGCGGCGTCAAAAGAAACGATGGTGAACCAAGAAAAACGTGAGAACAGTCTGACAAATGGTGGCAAGGGCTCTGGGGATGATGCGGACAGCCTCGAGGAACTGCCTCTGGATATTGGCGAGCATTACTTAGTCCGCAGATCCGACGACTCTTGGCGTGAGTTAAATCCATTTGAGTAAGCCGTTCGGCATTCATTTCGCGTTGCCCTCCACTCCCCTCTCCTGGGCCCTCCTCTTCTCTCGGTTATCGTCGACCATTTCCGTTGCAGATCGCTCTTTCAAGTTCTATCTTTATTTATCTCGTACAAACAAGTTTACCACTTTTTGTCAACCAGTTTCGCAAAATTGTGTAGTGCTCCGAAATGTAAATTAAAAATTAAAATCAATGACTAGAAATTTCTCGAGATAATGGCATTACGTAATCACTCTGTAAATGATGTAAGATATCCGAAGTATGACACATTGATGGTTTGGAATTGACGGAACGATTATATTGTACTAGCATACGCGCGCGGGAAATATTTCATTGCTAGTTAATAACATTCAAATATAAAACAAGGTTACTATGATTCCAATTTTCTAAAAGACAAAAAGAATGTCATATTTAGTTTCATAATTAACTGACAAAAATGTAAGATTTACTAATGTAAATTTTTTTATTTCGTCGAAGTCAAACATATTCAGCAGAAATAAAATTTGTATTTGACATGAGCAAAACTTTAAATCTTTTTTTAAAAAAAATTAACTATTAGTTTAAAAATTCAAAATTTGGTTGAAAATTCATTTAATCTTAATTTAACCATTGGTTTGAAAATTCGTTTAGAAATTCAAAATTTTGTTGAAAATTCATGTATTTTGTTAAAATTAATATTTTTTGGTAGAAAATTAACTATTGACTATTAATTAATTATAAAATTTAATTATAATTATATATTATATTATATATAATTATTATAATTATAATAATATTATTAACTATTAACAAATAAGTTAATAATTAATATTAGCAAATAGTTTGTTTTTTTCAACTTTTAGTAACTTTATCGTCAAATATCAATCAAAATGTGTATTTTTTCAACAGGTGATAAATTATCATTTTTCAATATATTTGCACTGCATTGTTTAAATTGAAATAATTAGTTTTGAAAACCAAAACTTACTCAAAAAGATGAATTTTAAACAAAAAATAATTAATTTTTAGGCAAAGAAATTATTTTAAATAAAATAGTGAATCTTCAACCAAAAAAAAAACATGATTTTTCAATCCAATAGTTGTATTTTTAACCCAAAAAAAGAAATTTTTTACTAAAACACGACCAATTTTCAACAAAATAGATGAATTTTTAACAAAATACATTAATTCTCAACCAAATTTTGATTTTTTAAAGAAATTTTCAACCAAAGAAATGGATTTTCAACCAAAAAGCTGAACTAGTCACCAAGAAGATTAATATTTATTCCACAAAAGGTAAAGTTTTTACAAAATATGGAAATTTCCAACTGAATAGCTGAATTGTCGAGTTAAGAAAATAAATGTTAAACCAAACGTGGAATATTTAAATTTCCAGTTAGAAAAATTAATTTAAGACAATTTAAAAAACATAAAATAGTTAAATTTTGAACAAAAAAGGATTTTCAAATAAAATAATGAATGAACAATAAAAAAAGAATTTTCAATCCAATAGTTGACTTTTTTACAAAAAAAAAGACAATTTTTTAACAAAATAGATGAATTTTCAACAAAATAGTTTAATTTTCAATCAAATAGATGAATTTTGAACTAAGAAGATTAAACTTCTATAAAAAAGATAAATTTTGAACATAAAGGGGAATAGTTAAATTTTCAGTTGAAAAAATTAATTTTCAATAAGAAAAAAATAATTTTCAATCAAAGAGATGAATTTTCATCCAAAAAGATCAATTTCCTACCAAATTTTACAATTTTAAACTAATAGTTAAATTTTCAACCAATGAAATGAATTTTCAATCAAAAAAGTGAAATTAGTCACCAAGAAGATTAATATTCTATCACAAAAGATAAAGTTTCAAAAAAATACAGAAATTTTCAAACTAATAGTTAAATTTTCAACCAAAAAAATGAATTTTCAACCAAAAAGGTGAATTAGTCACCAAGAAGATTAATATTTATTCCACAAAAGGTAAAGTTTTAACAAAATACGCAAATTTCCAACCAAACAGCTGAATTGATAAGTAAAAAAAAATGTTAAACCAAACATGGAATATTTAAATTTTCAGTAAGAAAAATTAATTTACAATGAAATTTTCAAAATAAATAGTTAAATTTTGAACAAAAGAGGATTTTCAAATAAAATAATGAATGAACAATAAAAAATGAATTTTCAATCCAATAGTTGACTTTTTTACAAAAAAAAAAGACAATTTTTTAACAAAATAGATGAATTTTCAACAAAATAGTTTAATTTTCAATCAAACAGATGAATTTTGAACTAAGAAGATTAAACTTCTATAAAAAAAGGTAATTTTCAACATAACAGGGAATTTGCAACCTAAAAGGGAATAGTTCAATTTTTAGTTGAAAAAATTAATTTTCAATAAGAAAACAATAATTTTCAATCAAACCGATGGATTTTCATCCAAAAAGATTAATTTTCTACCAAATTTTGAATTTTTAAACTAATAGTTAAATTTTCAACAAAGGAAATGAATTTTCAATCAAAAAAGTTAAATTAGTCACCAAGAAGATTAATATTCTATCACAAAAGACAAATTTTCAACCAAATTTTGATTTTTTTAAAGAAATTTTCAAACTAATAGTTGAATTTTCAACCAAAGAAATGAATTCTTAACCAAAAAGGTGAATTAGTCACCAAGAAGATTAATATTTATTCCTCAAACGATAAAGTTTTAGCAAAATACGGAAATTTCCAACCAGATAGCTGAATTTTCAAGTAAAAAAATGTTAAACCAAACATGGAATATTTAAATCTCCAGTTAGAAAAATTAATTTACAATAAAATTTTTTAAATAAATAGTTAAATTTTGAACAAAAGAGGATTTTCCAATAAAATAATGTATGAATAAAAAATGAATTTTTAATCCAATAGTTGAATTTTTTACAAAAAAAAAAGACAAATTTTTAACAAAATAGATGATTTTTCAACAAAATATTTTAATTTTCAATCAAACAGATGAATTTTGAACTAAAAAGATTAAACTTCTATAATAAAAAGATAAATTTTTAACATAAAAGAGAAAAGTTAAATTTTCAGTTGAAAACATTAATTTTCATTAAGAAAACAATAATTTTCAATCAAAGAGATGTATTTTCATCCAAAAAGCTGATTTTTTAACAAAATACATTAATTTCCAACCAAAAAAAAAAAATGTTAAACCAAACATGGAATATTTAAATTTCCAGTTAGAAAAATTAATTTACAATAAAAATTTTTTAATTAAATAGTTAAATTTTGAACGAAAAAGGGTTTTCAAATCAAATAATGAATGAACAACAAAAAAATGAATTTTTAATCCAATAGTTCAATTTTTCACCAAAGAAAAAGACAAATTTTTAACAAAATAGATGAATTTTCAACAAAATAGTTTAATTTTCAATCAAACAGATGAATTTTGAACTAAGAAGATTAAACTTCTATAATAAGAAGATAAATTTTCAGCATAAAAGAGAATAGTTAAATTTTCAGTTGAAAACATTAATTTTCAGTTGAAAACATTAATTCTCAATCAAAGAGATGAATTTTCATCCAAAAAGCTTAATTTTCAACAAAATACATTAATTTCCAACCAAATTTTGATTTTTTAAAGAAATTTTGAAACTAATAGTTGAATTTTCAACCAAAGAAATGAATTTCCAACCAAAAAGGTGAATTAGTCACCAAGAAGATTAATATTTATTCCACAAAAGATAAAGTTTTAACAAAATACGGAAGTTTCCAACCAAATAGCTGAATTGTCAAGTAAAGAAAATGAATGTTAAACCAAACATGGAATATATAAATTTCCAGTTAGAACAATTAATTTACAACCAATTTTTAAAAATAAAATAGTTAAATTTAAAAAAAAAAGGGTTTTCAAATAAAATTATGAGTGAATAACAAAAAATTAATTTTTAACCCAATAGTTGAATTTTTTTACCAAAAAAAAGACAAATTTTTAACAAAATAGATGGATTTTCAACAAAATAGTTTAATTTCTAATCAAAAAGATCAATTTTGAACTAAGAAGATTAAACTTCTATAAAAAAATGATAAATTTTCAACATAAAAGGGAATAGTTAAATTTTCAGTTGAAAAAATTAATTTTCAAAAAGAAAACAATAATTTTCAATCGAAGAGATGAATTTTCAATCAAAAAGATTAATTTTCTACCAAAAAATATTAATTTTAACAAAATACATGAATTTTCAATCAAGTTTTGAATTTTTGAAGGAATTTTTAAACTCACATTTCAATTTTCAACCTAATAGTTAAATTTTCAACCAAACATGAAATAGTTAAATTTTCAGTTGAAAAATTCATTTTCAGCACAAAAAATGCACTTTCAACGTAATAGTTACATTTTTAAGCAAAGAAATTAATGTTTAACTAAAATAATGACCCTTCAACAAACGAAAATTAATTTTCAACCAAAAAGGTGAATCAGTCACCAAGAAGATATATTTTATAATGTGCTTGAAGTTCTGAACGTTCATATGAACGAATCTTTTTACTGATGTCTTTGTAAACCAGAAACAAGCTAAAATGTTTGTTCATTTATATTGGAAATAATTTATTATTGAAACAGAATTATAATGCATAGTTTAAATAGCAGTTGAAACAATATTTATGGGTAAAATAGAAATGGGGAAAATACGTTCATTTGAACGTTCGGAACTTCAAGTATTGAATTTTCAAGTAAAGATAATTCTTAAAACAAACATCGAATAATTAAATTTTCAGTTAAAAAAATTCATTTTCAACAAAAAAAAACGAATTTTTAAGAAAATAGTTACATTTTTAAGCAAAGAAATTAATTTTTAACTAAAGTAATGAATCTTGACAAAGAAAAAAAAATGAATCTTCCCAAAGAAAAAAAATGCATTTTTCACTAAACAAAAACAAATTTTCAATAAAATAATTGAATTTCCAATAAAATAGTTAAATTTGTAACCAAACAGATGAATTTTCAACAAAGAAGATTACATTTCTATAAAAAAGATCAATTTTTAGTAAAAAAGGAAATAGTTGAATGTTGAGATAAAAAAATTAATTTTCAGTGTAAAGCAAAAACTAATTTTCAATTAAAGAGATGAATTTTTAAGCAAAAAGATTAATTTTCTACCAAAAAAGATTAATTTTAACAAAATACATGAATTTTCAACCAAATTTTGAATTTTTAAAGGAATTTTTAGCCTAATAGTAAAATTTTCAACCAAACAAATGAATTTTTAAGTAAACAAGATCATTGTTGAAGCAAACATGGAATAATTAAATTTTCAGTTAAAAAATTCATTTTCAACAACAACAAAAACGAATTTTTAAGAAAATAGTTTAATTTTTAAGCAAAGAAATGAATTTTTAACTAAAATAATGAATCTTCAACCAAAACAAAAAATTCATTTTTCACTGAAAAGACAAAATTTTCAACAAAATAATTAAATTTTCAACCAAAAAGATGAATTAGTCACCAAGAAGATTAATATTGTACCTTAAAAATTATTCTTTTTTGGCAAAAAATTAGTTTTTAAAAATTGAAAATTAATTTGTTTAACTAAAAATTTATTTATTTTATTTTTGTTTCGACTTTTTTTTTTTGTTGATAGACATTTAATTTTTTTGGTTGAAAATTCAACTATTTTCTTGAAAATTTATTTTATTTGGTTAAAAACTTATTTCTCTAACTTATTAATAAACTATTCTATTTTTTGTTGAAAATTTATATTTTTTAGTTGAAAATTAAAATGTTACTATTCCAGTTGAAAATTCAATAATTTCAGTTAAAAATTCATCTCTTTAGGTGAACATTTTTTTTTATTTAGTTGAAAATTCATCTTTTTGGTTGAAAATTCATCTTTTTGGTTGAAAGTTCAATTATTCTAGTTAAAGATTCATTATTTTAGTTGGAAATTCATCTTTTTTGCTAAAAATTCTACGATTCCAGTAAAGATTGATCATTTAAGTTAAAATAGTTCATCAATTTGGTTTTAAATGTAATTATTTTCTTGAAAATTACTTGTTTTTTATTGGAAATTAATTTTTTTTTAACTGAAAATGTAACTATTCCAATCGAATATTCCATAATTTTAGTGGAAAATTAATGTATTTTGTTGAAAAATCGTCTTTTTGATTAAAAATTCAACTATTCCAGTTAAAGGTTCATAATTTTAGTTGCAAATTTGTCAGTTTAGTTGAAAATTCGTGTAGTTTGTAGAAAAATCGTTATTTTTAGAAAATTAATCTTCTTCTTTGAACATTAACCCTCTTGCTTGAAAATTAATCTTCTTCATTGAAAATTAACCCTCTTGCTTGAAAATTAATCTTCTTCTTTGAAAATTAACCCTCTTGCTTGAAAATTAATCTTCTTTGAAAATTAACCCTCTTGCTTGAAAATTAATCTTCTTGTTTGAAAATTCATCTTTCTGATTGAATATTCAAGTATTCCACATAAAGTCATAATTTTGATTGAAAATTCATCTTTTTGGTTAAAAATTCATCTATTCCAGTTGAAGATTCATCATTTTAGTTCAAAATTCAACTATTTGGTTGAAAAATTGTCTTCTTTAGTTCAAAATTAAACTATTTCGTTGAAAATTCGTGTATTTTGTTGAAAAATCGTGTTTTTTGGTAGGCACTTATTCTTGTTTGAAAATTAATCCTCTTGTTTGAAAATTTATCTTTTTCCCTAAAAATTTAAGTATTATTAATAATTTTAATTGAAAATTAATCTTTTTGGTTGAAAATAAAACCATTTCGTTGAAAGTTAAATTCTCTTGTTAAAGCTTCCATCTTTTTGTTTAAAATTCATCTATTCTAATTGAAAATTTCTCATTTTTAGTTAAAAATTCATCACTTTGGTTGCAGATTTGTTTTTTCTCCTGGGTGGAAAATTACTTTTTTTGACTGAAAATTTAACTATTCCATTTTTTGTTGAAAATTGATCGTTTTCAGTTCAAAATTCAACTATTTGGTTGCAAATTTACCTATTTCGTTAAAAATTCATGCATCGTGTTGAAAATGCAATATTTTCTTGTTTAAAAATTTATCTTTTTGGTTGAAAATAAAACTACTTGGTTGAATTTTCCTTTTTCTTTTAATTGATCTTTTTTAGTTGAAAATTTAATTATTTGTTCGAGAATTAATTTATTTTGTTGAAATATCGTTTGCTTTGTTTTTTTGGTCGAAAATAAATGTTTTTTGTTAAAAATGCAACTATTTGGTTGAGATATGTTAGGAATTTGAAGTGGTTTAAATTGAATTTAATATAGTACCCACATTAATTTTACCTAAATATCCACTGAATTTTAAGTATAAGAAGATAAAATAAAAATTTGTTTGAATTATTATTCAAATTCATGGACTTTAGGGACAAATTTAAGAAATTAATAATTATGTTTAAAGATTGTCATTAATTATTTGTTAAAACTTTCTAAATTACACATGTTAATTAAATCCTTAAAAACTGAAAAAAAACATTATTTATAATAAACTCGCGAAACTCTATACATTTTCCGAGTCGATTGTTTAAAAAAATTCGAAATATTTGAATAGCTCCGTACCATAAAAAATTATTCCTAAAAAATACTTGAAGTACCTGAAAAAAACCCTGTAATTTTCAGGACATTTTTCCAGGATTTGAGTAGACACCCTGAACCGGAAATTGAGGTGAAAACTAAAAAATATGAAGTATTAATACCATCATATAATTTTAGATCCCGCCGAAATCATACAAACTCGTTACAATGAAGGAGAGAGCCATTATGAATACTACGTTCACTACGAAGGTTACAACAGACGACTGGACGAATGGGTTCCCAGGGACAGGATTATGTCCAGCAGGTTCGACATGAGCGACCGCACCTGGAAAAACAGTGACAGAAATCCAGCAACCGATTTGCTCGCGGATTCCACAGATCGAAAAATCACCAGGAATCAAAAAAGGAGGCACGATGAAATCAATCACATACAAAAAGTCAGTATTACCTCAGTTTTGCGTCTGATACCAGCAGAATAATTTTTTCATATTAACAGACTTCACACTTTCTCCTTTTTCAAAGAATCATTATTTTTTCCGCTTTAATTCGAACTGAATTAAAACCCAATAAAAAAATAAAACTATTTTGTTGAAAAATTAATTATTTTGTTGGAAATTCTAGTATTTTCTTAAGAATAATCTTTTTCGACCGAAAATTCGACTTTTTTTGTTGAACAGGTGTATTTTTTTATAGAAAATTTGTCCTTTTGGATTGAAAATTCATTTTTTTTGTACAAAAATCATTCTTTTTGGTTGCAAATAAATTCTTTTGAATTAAACAGTCTATTATATTTTTGTTTCAGTATTCATCGGTTCTGGTTCAAAATTATATTATTTCGTTAGAAGATTCGATTATTTTGTTAAAAAGGAATCTTACGGTCGAAAATTTAACTGTTTTGTTGAACATTCGTCTTTTTGGATAGAAATTTCGTTCTTTTGGATTGAAATTTAATTCTTTTTTATTAAAACTTCAACTATTTTGTTGCAAATTCATTTATTTTGTTGAAAATTCAACTACTTTCTTGAAAAGTAATCTCTTTCCGTCGAAAATTCAACTATTTTGTTGAATATTTGTCTTGTTGGATAGAAAATTAGTTCTTTTGGATTGAAATTTAATTCTTTTTGGTTAAAAATTCTACTATTTTGATGAAAATTCATTTATTTTGTTGAAAATTCAACTTCTTTCTTAAAAAGTAATCTCTTTCCGTCGACAATTCAACTGTTTTGTTGAACAGTCGTCTATTTGGATAGAAAATTAAAAAAGTTAAAAATAAATCAAATAATTTAAATATATAATAAATAAATAAAAATCATTTAAAAAGTTAAAAAGATTTTTTTGTTGAAAATTTAACTGTTTTCTTGAATATTTGTCTTTTTGGATAGAAAATTTATTTTTTAAACAAATTTAAAAAAAAAATAATTTTTTTAAATTAAAAGGCTTATTTTTAGTTCAGTATTCATCACTTTTGGTTCAAAATTCTACTATTTTGTTGAACGTTCGATTATTTCGTTAAAAGGTACATAATTTTTGTTTAGCCGAATATTCAACTGTTTATTCGAAAATTTTAAAAATTCAACTATTTTGTTGAAAATGTAATTATTTTGTTAGAAATTCAATTCTTTTCTTAAAAAGTAATCTTTTTGGACCAAAAATTCATTTTTTTTGTTGAACAGGCGTCTTTTTGGATAAAAAATTTGTCCTTTTGGATTGAAAATTCATTTTTTTGTACAAAAGTCATTCTTTATTGTTGCAAATAAATTCTTTTTAATTAAACAGTCTATTATATTTTTGTTTCAGTATCATCGATTTTGGTTCAAAATTATACTATTTCGTTGGAAGATTCGATTATTTTGTTGAATAGAATTTTTGTCAAAAATTCAACTGTTTTGTTGAATACTTGTCTACTATTTCGTTGAGTGTTCGATAATTTTGTTGCGAACTTAACTATTTTGTTAAAAAGGAATCTTTTTCGGTCGAAATCCCATTGTTTTGTTGAATATTTGTCTTTTTGGATAGAAAATTCGTTCTTTTGGA